>VXAZ01008023.1:565930-632763 GCA_013399875.1 Gymnorhina tibicen
GCTGGCGGCACTACAGTGTAGCGAAGGCTCAAAGCAGCAGCAGAGAAACCACGGAGGCAGGGCAGCGAAAGGCGGGCTTGGGGGTCCCAGGGCCCCCTGAGGCACCCGAGCAGATGGTGAAAGGGTCCCTCTCCTTCTTTTTAGTGAGGTAGGGTGCTACAAATAGGGACCCAGTGCAGCGGCTCCTCCAGCAAGCAGAGCCCCCACTCATGGTAGAAAGAAGGTAGCAGAAGGCAGAACCCTGCAGTGGTGACGACATCCTCCCCACAGTGACTGCAGCCTTTCTCCCCTCTGAATGCCGAGAGAACTAAGAACCCTAGGCAGTGTACCCACACCTTTTTCTCAGTTCAAAGCTCGCGGCATCCCCGCCCCCACCTGAAAAAAATCCAAGTAAAAGAGGGCAGTTAGGCCCCTCCCCTCTGTGGCCAGACCTTTTGTCTCTCTTAAGCACCCAGCAATTATCCCTTAGTGTGGGGAAAAATTTCTTCAAGAGGAAAAGAAAAGAACAAAAGAAAGGAACTCCCAAAACCCCAACACAAGCTTATTCCTTCCACACCTTTTTTTCAATCATAAGGATTTTCTATCATTTTAAAAGACATGGGAAGACTAGATCCCTTTCCTTTTGATACTGACAAGAACTTAGTTCCTCTTGCAAGAACCATTGCCAGGTTCTTGCAAGAGGAACTAAGTGAAAACCTCTTGTTTGGCTGAGAAGATTGATAAAGGCAGCTACAACTCTCATCCTTATTCTTTTTTTTTGCAGTCACAGTAGAAGTTACCCATTCTGGTGAGCTTTATGGCTCTCCTCTCCTGATAAACATGAGAAACTTGATGCATGGGAAAATGGGACTTGATGATAGCTTGACGCTTTCACACCTTGAGACTCAAACTCGGATCTGTCAGAGGTGCATGCTGTGAATATGCTGATGAAGCATAACCCACACAGAACACATCACAACCCTACTTAAGAGGCTTTATATATGTCTACTACAAGTTATTCTTTCATCCAACCCGCACTGAATTGCATCAAAGAGTTCTGTAATAAAGTTCTGACCACATCATAAGGACAACATGGAGCAGATGATTTGACATATGAGAATATGACAACACCTAAAACCTCCTGCCATGTTGCTGGCCCTGAGACAGCACTTAACAGTACTGACACTTGCATCTCCCACAGACTCTACCAGCATTTCAGGCTTAATAGTGACAGGTCTTCATTTGCAGCTTTGAGGTTATCACGAAATCTTTAGCCTACCTGATGTACACACAATTAGCTGTGTATTCAGCTAGAAAGGCTATCCAGTAGTCCACCAGTAATTGATGCTCGCCAGCAGTTATTTAAATTCAGCTGTCAGACACAATCAAAAGGAATTGATAGAAAGCTGCTTCATTATAATTCCCCCACTTCTAGCATTTAACATTCTTATGAGGAATTGGATTTTGGTCTGGAACAGTGCAGTAATGTGAGTTGATAGCAAGTTGGGAATGAGCCAGAAAATGAGTGCTTAACCCAGAACCAGCACCTCTGGGAGCAAAGACTTCAAGAATCAGATGGTTTGCATTTGCATTGCTTCCAAATTCATATTGGAGGAGGGAGAGAGATGATGGAAACCATCAATAAGATCAATTTTAATTTCTTCTTTAACATTTCTCTTTCCACACTTTATCCAATTGGGAATTTCAACCAAAATCTAGGACTGTGTTCTTAGCCTCACAAGCTGCAGACTAAAAAGTTAATGAAATGTAGCTCTAATTTTAGAAATATCAGTTCATTTGGTATCTGTTTGACAGAGACAACGATGCTAGGAAGCTACAACTGGAACAAACCTGAAACAGACAGCAATGATGCTTTCAGTTTTCTCTGTGTGTGACTTGAGATTTCAGGGCTGCCAAATTTCACGCATTCCCACATCTTAACAGTCATAGATTGAGCCAGGCTTCAGGGATTGATCATGTTGGTCATCAGGAGATTGCCCAATTGGTTCTTGCCCAATTTTATCTAAGATATGGTTTCTATCATATTTTAATAGCAGCAATCCCTTGGGACACTATTTTCTCTGAGATTTTGCTGTCTACATTGTAGGCAAGAAACATCTTGAAACCTTGCTTAGACATATTTCTTTCCCCCTCTGTAATTTAAACCAGAAACGCTTTGATAATGAAAAAACAAGCTTGCTTTTAGTGCATGAAAAAATAATAGAGAAAACAGTGTTCTTGTTTACATAATACTTTTCTCTATTTGAGTCCCTTGCTCTGTGCAGTTCTGCAGATGAAGAAATATTGTACTGTTTGTTATTTGTATTGTTGTGGCACCTAAGAGTGACAGTTCTTGACTCCATTATGCTTCACTGCATGGAGAGAACAGTAAGATGTCTTTTTCTAAGAGCTTGATTGAGAAGCCTGGAGAAATGAGAATAACATGCTGATTGGAAAAAGACGGGAATGTCACAACTTACCCAGTGCTTAACTGCTGTTTAGATTTTGGTTTCAAAGAATTTAATGAAGTAATTTTTGGATGTTTATTGGGAGACCCTTTCAAGTTAAACAGAAGTACAAATCAGGCATCAGAGCACTTTCGTAATTCCGTCATTAAGATTCAAATTGTTTGTCTAACATGATTATAAGAAATACTTAATGCTTTCTGAAATCCATGGTGTAGCAATGAAGAAACCAGTTCAGAAGTGGTGCAGTTGAATGCAAGAGAATGTATTTACACTGCCCACTTGTAGCTCTGTGCCTCACTCTATGTAGTCAACAAAGGAGAGGTGCTCCAGAGAGGCAAAGTACCCGTGCTGAATGTGAAAAACCAACTTGAAGAACCTTTGTGAGAACTCATACTAAAAGGTATTGATAAATACTGAAATTTTCCACACATTTCTCTTTTGAATCATTCTAGGAATCTCTCTCTAGAATATTTATAATATGTTCAGGGGTTTGAAAATAAACCTATTTCTAAACCAAATTAGACTATTTAGTTTACCTGGAAAATATATATATATATTAAAGTGATTACACATGATTTAGCAAAGATCTTAGCAAGTATGTTATTGTACTCATCACTTCTCTTCATAGCTAGTTTTTAGGTTGTATCTAGGGGCCTGCTTTTTGCTGTCTTCTTTCAGACATCTATTTTGGCTGATTTAAATGTGAGGATGGGAAAAAACCCCCACTATAGAAATTCCTACAAACAAAACCTTTTTTTGAAAAATGAGGTGTCATGTATAGTTTAATTTAATCTTTGTGTGGTTTTCTTTGGCATGTTGCTCACACTTGGGATTCATATGGTGTATCACAGCAGTTCAGTTTACAAACCCACTTGTTGCTCTACAAATGGTTATAAAAATTCCAAGAAAATGCTGCAAAAGAGCAAGTTTGCAATCTTGAAAGAAGTAAGTGAAAAATATGTTCTTCAGAAGAGATAAAG
Organism: Gymnorhina tibicen; assembly: GCA_013399875.1. Classification (NCBI taxonomy): domain Eukaryota; kingdom Metazoa; phylum Chordata; class Aves; order Passeriformes; family Artamidae; genus Gymnorhina; species Gymnorhina tibicen. The sequence continues at coordinate 569,358 of VXAZ01008023.1, forward strand.
TTGGATTTCTGGAGCACATACACCATGAAAAGACCTTAGACAGTAATTTCAGTAAATAATAGATTGTCTTTTTTCCTTCTGCCAATACTTTCTCATTTCACTTCTCTGTCTTTTGGTGTCCATCAGTGGAAATACCAGGTCACAGTTCATGCATAAGAAAGATGTCACATATCTGAAATTCATATGTATGCTGTCAGCTCCTTTTTCCACCAAGACCTTGATAATCACATCTCATTGGAGACATGAGGGCTTGTTTTCATGAGGGATTTCAAGCCATACCCCCTGAAATGTATGGCCTTTTGTATATGAAAAAAGCAGTTTACACAGTTGTGTAGCAAAGACCATATTTTCTTACATTTAGGAACAAAGACATGTCAGGCTTTATTGAGCACATCACTAACTATATAACTAGCATTAAACACTCTATTTGCAACTGTTGCTGTGTATTTTGTGTGTGATTATCACCCCTAGATCTGCATCCTATAAAAAGATATTTCTGTTTGCTTAATTATAAAGCTCTTTATGAACAGGCTCATCTGTAAATAGCTTGGTGCAGCTGAAATAGAAATATAATTATAATGAAGGCAGATGTTTCTGAGATACTTCTCATGAAACTTGTTCTGAATATACAAAGGAGGAAGGCTTTTCTAGCTGGTGGAGTGTTGGCCAAATGTAGCCTAATCATCCAAATGTGAGGGGGGGGTTCACTTTGAGGGAAAAATCTGAATGATAATAATAATGACAACAGCAGTAACACCAACATTACTAACAACAATATAAATAATATTTCCAAACCCATATACAACTGCCCTGTCCCTCGGTAAACGTCTTTCTTCCTGAACCCTGAAGGGGCAAAGAAATAACTTATGTAATTTATCTCTGTGGACTAGTTGCCAGAAAATGCTGGACTTTGCTTCTACATTACTTTTTTAGATTGATGAAACTGTCACGGAGCCACTAAGTTTAAGGTCATTTGTATAAAAATATAGTACTTCTGTCTGCCTCATTGTCTCTGCATCTGCTTTTAAATTGTTTTATCCTGTCAGTGAAATAATGAGACAATTAATGTATAATTAAAAATTATTATTTTTACAACTAAGGACTTATAAAACTACTGAATCCTGTTTCCCATGGAAATTCTATTTCCAAATCTTTACAGAATCTCACCTTTCAGTCAAACCACAGGCTTCCTTCCCCCTCCATCGCTTCCTTCACTAGCAGTAAATGCTTGTGCTATGGCAGCTGGCTGAGAGCTGTTGATCCAAGCCTGCAGTCCTCACTTCAGTGGAGCTGCCATCCTGATCAGCTCCCATTTGTCCCATCTTTAGTGACTCACCAGCAGAGCTGGTTGCTGTCTCAGTCATCTTATCATAAGGGTGCCCAGGCAGCTACAGCCATCTGGCAGGCTTGTGAGTTGGAAACAGCCAGTTTAGTCCAGGATGAACTGCTACAAACTAAGTTATGCTGTGGAATAGCACTCTCCAGCCCAGGACAGTCTTGTTTTGCTCCCAACATGTACACAGGAGAGTGACTGGCTAGCACTACCAGTCTGCCCATCTTCCCCTTCCTCATCTCAGACTGCATGACTGAACAATGAAGTATGAAACTGGGCTGCCTTAAAATAGGAGAAGAGAGTGTGAAGCAGAAAACACTGTTAAGGATGATTTGAACTGAGCCAGTAGCACTCCTGGTATCTCTGTTGTGGATATTTTTCAGACATAAACATAGGCCTCTGACTAAAGTTTACGGAAGTGAAATATGAGTGTTTGTACCATGAGATATCAGGGATTTGATTGAAAAGGAACACGCTGATTTTAAAGGGTTGTGTATCAAGTTTTGAATGTAACTTTGGGTAGCACGTAGTAATTTGTTTTACTCCCCCACTGGGGTGGCAAACTTAAGGTATCCTCACCTGGATGGATCAGAGTGGAGAATATATCTCCTTTGCAGGCAATATATCCTTAAGCATAATGGAGCAGAATCCAGTTCAGAGCAACTCCCTTTGAGATGTAATACCTGTACTTCCTGCTCTCATTTGTGAACAACTTTACTGTGTCAGTGTCAACTACACCTACCATGCCAGGACCTGGCTGTTGTGGTTCTCTTTGAATTGTCCATTGGCACTGCTCCGGGTTTTGGGAGAAGCTTTCATTAATAGTATATATCAGACATATTTCAGTTTGAGAATGCATCACAGTTCTCATTTCAAAAGCTGGATCCCAGGTCGCTCTTCTGCAAAATACAACCTGGGGAGAGATTTTCTTGTCAGGTTGGATAATTTTGCTCTTTATTTCTGATATTCTTAATGGAGCAACAACAAAATATCTAGTCTTTCAGTGTAAGTGCATCACTTCCATTAACAATAATAAAGATTATGTATGTGCTGAGGATGAGAACGAAGCTCTCAGACTGTACATGCTCGTGCCTCAGGCCAGGCCTTGGGGCCTAACAAATCAGCCTGGCTTTCTGGTCTCTCCTGACCCCAAGGGACTCAGTGTAATTTGTCTAGACATATGGGATAGAAAAAGACAGAAATAAAAGTTGTTGCACTTACCTAGAAAGGAAGTATTCAGCAATAACTCAAATGTAGGAACTGAGATTAAAATTCATGGAGTACCTGATGCTACAAAACACATTCTATTAATGAAATGGACAGTTATTTTCAATTTTATGCAGAACAAATACATTAAGAAAGGCGATGACAAATATTTGTGCATCAGGAATTATACATGCTGCGATAGGAAGAAAACTGCCCAATTGTTTCTTTTATGAATGGGAAACTGAGGCATAGAGATATGATTTACTAGAGATCTCTCTTTTTCTCTCTTATGCACACAAAGGAGAATTGGTGGTTTTTTGACTCCTGTGCAAATATTAATTTTTCTGCATTCTTTCCAAATTTGTGAACTGCATTTGTCCTCAGACTCCCATATGTATAAAAATGCCATCCACAGGACTGCTGCTAATAGAAACTGTCAAGTCTGAGGCAGACATTTAACCTACCAGCTGTGAGGAGCACCTGTAGCATCTTTGCATCTCCACCCTCACCTTTTGCCTGCTCTTCATTGTCCTTGTCAGACATTTTCTTCTGAGAACTTCTACTGGAAATTGTGTCCTTATACAATGAAGATGTTAAAAAGCTACTCTGGCTACTAACTAAAAGAAACCATTTAATGACTAACCCTTGTCCTTATAAAGGAATAAGGTAGAAAGCATTCCACTTGAATTTGGCATAGAGGAAAAGTATCTGAAAGTCTCTTTCCCTGAAAAAGAAATGTTACCTGTTTTTCACATTTTCCTATAGTTGCCTCTCTAAATTGACACAGGCATTGCTGTCTTTATTAGCTTGTTCACTCTGTTATATCATTAATAGAATTTGTTTTAGAATAGCTTGTTAGTGAATGAAAAAGCAAACAAAAAAAACCTTGCTAAAGTTATTTTGTACTTTGCGACAAATTCAGAATTGTAGGACAACAAATTAATTTGTCAGTTTTGAAGAAAACCTAAGTGTGTCTGACTTAAAACATTTTGCTGTCATTTTTGTTTTCCAGTTTCCTGTTTTGCTTTTTTGCCTTTGTCATACTGATGACTGTACAGAAATGGAAACATTTCAGAAATGTCTGTCATGTGATCAACAGCCCAGTTTTACAAATGTGTGAAATTAGGAGATACAATAATTCTTAGTGATTCTGAGATAAGCTCATTCTTATTTATTCCCAGGATGTACAGAGGGGCATAAAGGCACGGGGTTTGGATTACACTGTCTTATTTAAAAGAAGACATAAATGGTCTTTTACCACTTACAGGGACTGCTGTGCATTAGCAAATCTGTGCTTTTAAAAATCCAAAAAAAGCAAGAATCTCTTCAAAATGTTGAAAGGTTACGTTTCCGTATTTCCCCTGTATCATAGAAAATCAGTTTTTCAGATCTGTAAGTTCTCCGTGTCTAGAACTACTTAAAGTGATGATTATTTCAGGCATCAGTTTCTCATTTGACGCCACCTAAGCCAAATCTATGATCTCTATAATGTCTAGAGGATGGCACAGACATACTTGTAAGACTATGGACTGATTCATTATTCCTTTATCTAAACTGGTGTTCTTGATACCTGTAGCTACTCTTGTGGCTCATACGTTGCAGTGAATCATCACATCCCCAGCTGGGAATACCATAGCTAGTGCTAGTGTTTACTTAACCAACATATGGTTAAGGATCATAAGATGGGTGCGGAATAAGAGGAAACATGGTAGGACAGCTAATGGAACTATCAAAGCACCTTTGACAGTGTATATGGGACAACAGAGAAATTGTGGGTAGAGGTGGAATAGCCCCAGTACTGAAAAACTGAAGACATTATTATGTTGGCTGCTATTTACCTTGGGTACGGCTGACTTGGACAGATACTGAAGCACAGATCCTTTCTCCATATACTCAATATATATTATTTGAGTTAGAGGAGTGGTGATCTAAGTTACACATTTTGTCTTGTTACGCTTTTCCCCCCTCTCCTTCTAAATAAATAATTGAATCTTTTAGAAGAAGACCATAACAACTGATATATAGAAAAATCTATAGTAGTTCTGGAGAAAACTATTCAAATGAAGCAGTATCAAACTGTGACTCACGGTGCTTTTAATGTATGTTCAAGAGATGCCAAAATCATGGAAACAATGAGCTTATTTCCCTAATATATTTGATGGTTCTGTTTGAAAAATTGGTTATCTTTTTCTTGACTTGTAACAATCTGTATACAAAAAAAATTCTGTATCCCAATGTTAAGTTCTGAGGACCTCTGAATTCTCTTTATGCCAGTGTTCCTTTGCATCAGTTTTACAATGTGAAGTTGAAACAAGTTAAGAAGGTTTTGAATACGCTGCTAGAATGCGATAAAGGTGTCTGAGGCCTATGTTTGGTGGTCAGCTCTTAAGTAAAGGGAGCTTTAGTTTTCTGTGCAGAGTTTCCTTTCACTTGACATATGTAAAAGTAAATTCTAAGGCTATTGATTGCATTATGCTATGCTCATTATTAAATTTCATTTATTTATGTGTGTAATCTATATAATCTTCTAATAACATTTTATATTGGGTATATAATATAAAATTAATATAATATTGATATTGTGTTATTCAAAATAGTATGTATTATAGCATGTAATTATATAATATTCCAGATGCTGATAAATCTACATGAAGTCAGGTGTTTACCACTGTAAATCTACTGCAGCAGGAAATTTTTTTCTGAAATCTAGCTGAAAAGTTATATCCTGTAAAGAATCTGTGAGTTATAATAGTAGATTTTTGCACTTGTAGGACACCTCAAGGAGACAGGATCTGGACCACAGCCTTCCGTGGTAATGGGCAGAGCAGCTGGGAAGGGGACAAATCAAAGAGGTTTTACAGTGTGGGATCAGGAGGATTGCAACAGCTGGGGAGGGTCAGGCAGGTTATGACATTTGGGGGAACTGTTGGGTAGGGAGCTCTTCGGTGAGGAAGGATGAGAGTTATGGCAGCTGGAACTGAGTTGGTGTTGAGACTTATGATCAGGAGGAACTGGGAACAGTATAGCATCTGGAAGCTGATCAGGCAAGGGGCTCGTATTATCCGGGGGATCAGGAAGTACACAACAGCTGGGAAGGGTCAAACAAATACCCAACACACATGGAATTGAACAGCAGGGCCTGGTGCCCCATACGGCTTCTCACATTCCTTTTTTATGTATTGCTGCTCTCTACCTTTCTGTATATTTCCCTTAACTCATGTTCAAAATGTGTCTTTGTTCAAAAATAAAGAGGCAGAAATAAATAATATGAAATTCTACTTAGAAAAAAATGTGGATAGCCCTTCTCAGACAAAAGGTGTCTTGCCAAAGCCCATGTAATTCTAACTATTTGCTAGTAAAATATTTTTTTCTTCAATCCTGTTGCAGCCACCACCCTACCATGTGAAGATTTTTTTGAACCTTTTTTCCAGGAGCTCAATTAGCCAGAAGAGTTTAACTTCGTCCTCCAGTGGGAGCTCAACATATGGAGGATCAATTTTTTGTGATACTGCCCAGTGGTACTGAGGGAACTTCATGACAGATGACCCCGGTGCAGGAAGATTCATGTGTCTTGCTTGGCATACACCACTCTGCCTGAACTGGTCTGTTTCTCAAAAATGTGTTTATTTAATGCTTTTCCAGTCTCAGATATTGCATTATTAGATACCAAAGGTATAATTGTACATTTGACATTTTTTTCCTGGAGTTTCTACTTCCTGTCTGAGGTTTATTATTTCTTACATTCATGTCCTCCATGTATACTGTTGCTGTCCTGTCTTTTTGTCAATTAATTTTAAAAGTGAGATCTTTATGATCCCATACTGCCACACTCTCCATAGGTTTGCTTCTCTTTTTTGTCATTTCTCTCTGACCTTTGCTGACATTCCTAGAAGATGAGCCTTTTTCATTACACCTCTTTGCATCTGCACCTCTTTGCACCTGCACCTAAATGTTTTGTTTCGTGCTGCATTTTGATTGTAAACTCATTTTGCAGAGATTATTTTTTAATTCATATTTAGATAAGTATCTAGCATGATGCAGTCCTTCACAATAGGTCTCACAGGTACTAAAAACAATAATAAATGATAGTAATGGGCTCTGTGTAACTCTTGTTTTTTGCAGATCTTTGACAATTTGGGAAATCATGTCATATGTATTAGGCAGTTGGGACAAATAGGCATAGGGTGGATGGTAAATTGTTGTTTTACCTCTAGAAAAATCTGTAGTATTCTCTTGTGTTTTCCATAGCTGCTCATATTATTTTTTTTCTTCTATAGGCTCTTATTGCTTTCCAGACATGCTGTGCCTTGTCTTTGCCAATTGTTGCCATCTGTCCTGATGACATTGTGATGGAGGTTGAGTGTGTTGCTGAGCTTCTTAATAATGTCACAGTGTCATTTTGCGTTACTTCTGTCACTCTGCTGCTGTTAGGCTAACTTGTCTTCCTTCATCTTTTCTTTTACACAACTCTTATACTCAAGGCAGTCTAAAAAATGCCCTCTGGATATAAGTTCTTCTCTTCTTTCCACCATATCCAATATCTCATCTGTTCTCTACAGCTGCTTTCTGTGTTCTGTATTTATTCCAATCATATTCTATATGGTAGAAAGTGCTGCTTGTAGGACGGATTTTTTTAATTTCCTCTTGGCATTCAGTAACACCCTATTAAGTGGCTGTGTTTACACTGCAGTTGTCAGTGATCTTTTCCGGGTCCTCTGCTCATTAAGCAATAAATTCAACTTTCCTGGCTAGCAGTGTTTTGAACATTTCATGTGGCAATATGGAGCCAGTCCCACAGGGAATGGTTTCCTCTTACCAGACTGCTCCCTCCACGTGCTATACTCCCTGTTGGGTTTATCTAACTATGTCATCTCTAGGAAGGATACTTGAAGCAAGCTGTTGCCTCTTTCTTAGTCACATGCAGGTTGCCAGGGAGCCTGGGGGACCCACCATCTGACATTCATAGCACTCGGCTTCTAACAGAATATGTCTGAGAATCCCACTGAAGCGTGGGATGACAAGTTCCCTCTTTCTTTTTTGGATAATTACTTCTCATCCACAATTAAGGTAATAAAATGTTTCTGCCAACCTGTTATTGTCTTAGCATTCAGACTGCTATCATTCACTGCAGAATGATAAAAATGGTCTAGAAACAGTTTTTCAAGGGCATCTCATAACTGACTTTGTTTCACATTTGACTCCAAGACTGCAAAATGTGAAAAGCCCTGTTGACCTGAGTCATGGAGATGGCAGAGCAAAAGCAGTAATTACTTGGGCTTTCCTTTGCTGCTTCTGTATTCTGCTTCAACTTGGACACAAGTAGATCACACCCAGGAGTGAGAAAATAATTCACTGCACAATCTGGTGCTTAACCTGCCTACTAAGACTGAGAACGAGGGTGCCAATTAGTGCCAGCTGTAACAGTGCTTGGGCGATGTGGACCATCCACCAGGAGTTGGACCATGATCACAGTTCATTTCAAAAAGGACACTTAGCAGCCGTCAGAAGGATAATAATTTTCAACCACTCTTGAATTAGGACAGATTCAGACTTAATTCGATAGAACAGAAAATCTTAAGAGTACTGAAGGTTAACACTGGGCGGAAATGACATCAGAGAGGTAACATGGAAACAAATACAGGGACAGAAAAATGTAACAAACTTATAATCTTTAGTAAAATAAAAAAAGAAAAAGAAAAAAGAAAAAGAGAAGTTTGACCCAAAAAGAGCCTAACAAAGAAGAGGGAGTGGACTTGCAGTCATGCTGGTGTATGGTGAAAGGGTAGAAAACAATAAGTTATGTTATTTCTTGCCATCCTGGAAGGGAAACAGAGATCACGCAAATAGCATAAAGTACCATCATGTAAAGTACTGTGTTGTAATGTGGTAGGATACAAACCCCAGAGCTCAAACACAGTGCTGAAGGATATGCATCATTAATGGTTTATATCACCAAGTTCCCTCCCTTATACTCTTCTCTGTGTTTGACTCTAGTTTCCACTCCCATAACATGCTGATGCCTTTTGCTCTCTACCTCATTCTACCCATTTACATGCCAATTTAATTTTGTTCTTCCTTCCTTCCATAGTCTTTTTCTCTGCATTAACTTTCATACTCATGATCCACCTAAGGCCTTAAATATTTGTTGCTTGTTTTAGCTCTTCATTCAACCCCCAGCTTTGGTACAACTCTCCCGCTTGTCAAAGGGCTCTTCACATAACTCAAGTCTTCAAGTGTTGTTCCCTTTTTGGCCTCTGATCATGTGCAAGGGGATATTTCAACATTCATTGGCTTTGACCCTCTCCTGGTCTTACCTCAGCATGACTCTGCCACCTTTCCACTCACATAATGTAAATCTGCCGGTCATCGTTTCCAGTGCCATCAGTATTGTTGCCCTCTCTTCTGCTTTCAACAAAAGCTAAGTGCAGATCTGTTAGCATGCTATAGGTAAAGTAAGTTAGAAAGCATGAATTATGAACTGCTCAAGAAATAGCAGCTGTTGAGCTTGTGTGCACAGCGAGGTTTGTTTGCTGCTGATCAATAAAAATCAGAGTCAGTAGCTATGCTACCAGAGAGACCATCTGTGGCTAGAGAGCCAGAAGCTTGCTGACTGGGATAGACACTGCTGGCTCAAAGGAGGACAGAGACCGGTTATATTCATATAACCACCCAAAGAGGGACATATTTAACTTTCAGCTAGTGCTAGCTGGCAATCTGTGTGCAAAAGCACCTTTCTGCCCTGCACTTCCTCTGGGAGGAAGGGGCTGAAAATCGACAGCGAAGTACTGGGATGTCCCTTTGCTCTGTTGTTAGTGTAATAAAGTAGCATGGCTAACAAAATGGGGATTATTACTAAAGAAATTTGGTAGCTAGTGACCAGAGAGGAATAGAGGGACAGAAATTTCTCTCTTCTCTTGAAGAAACAAAGGTAGGGATGGTTCCTCTCTTATTCTTCTTGTGAACCTTGTGCTAATGTCTCATAATCAAAAAAATTCACTTGTGTTCCCATTTCCTTTCCCAGTTACTGCTCCACTTTGTATTTCACTCCAGTGTATGCTGTGTCCTGTCACTCCATTTTTGTTCCCCAAGCCCAGAACGGACCCATCTCATTCAGTTGAAATTACTCTTGTAAAATTTCAAATGCCCTCTTGTTAGCCAAATCTCATACTCAGTATCCTGTGCTTTCAGTTTTCATCAGATGTCATTGATACAACCAGGTATGCTCTTCTTAAAATCCCATTGTCCACTGGCATTTGAGGTGTCAACATATGCTGGTTTTCCCTCTTCCAATTCTGATAATTCCTTGAGTGTTTTCTTTTATAGTTTCTTGTCACTGATTATCTATTAATAAGACTCTTTTTTCTTCTCATTCTTCTTTCGTTCTGTATTGTACCTCTGAATAACACGTGCAAAATCAATGACTGTTTCTTTGCAGATGACTCACAGACAGAGCTCTCTCTTCTTTCCTGTTCTACAAACAGAAAATACTCAACTATTACACTATATCTTTTTAAAGGTCAGTCAGAGTAAAAAAATGAGTTCTAACTCCTTAACTGTCCACAATACTTCTTTTCTTCATCACTGTGACATCATCCTGCTTGTCTCTGATATAATTCAGTATTGGTTTTCACTTGGTCCTCTCTCCACATTCTGCCATTCTGGGTATTGCTAGGTCTTGTGGATGCTTTCCTGGAACATCAGGAAGGTGTGTAAGCTATATTCTCTCTCATTGTTCATCACTGTGAGAACTTTTTACAAGCACTTTTCCTTACATCCTTATTCCTAATTAATTCCAACATCTTTAATCTCAATTAATAGTATCTTTACTTCAGAGATAAGAGTTTTACCCTTTTGTTTCTATCCTCTCTCTTCTGTTGTAAAGGCACATAGATTCTTGATTTGAATTTAACTGTGCTAAGGAAATTATATTAATTCAGTGGTTTCCCTTTTTCTTTTAAATAACTTTCTTGATCTTTAAAGCCCTTTCCATATTCTCCCTGCTTGATTCATATTTGCTGGAGAGAAGATGATTTCTGGCCTTAGCAGTTGACGTCAATATTTGTATTGTCCTTGTTTGAATTTTTTTGTGTGCTTTTTTTCCTAAAGACTTCTTTGTACATGGAGGAAAAAACCATAATAATCATCAGTACAATTTCCTTGTCCTCCTCCAAAAATTCTCTGTAAAAAGAAACCACCTTTCTCTGCCGAGAAACCTACAGAAAATATAGGAATAATTTGGCAGCTTGAGTGGGACACACCTGCTCAAAAGTGACTGTTTCTCACACAGAAGCTGCGTCTGAGCTAGTCCAAACACACTTAGTAGTCAAGTCAGATGGGAATCATGGATTTATCTCATCCTAAAGTTCACATGCATCTCTCTATACTGATGGTAAAGAGAAGTAAGCAGATGGTTCCTGTGCAGACATCATAGATATGTGAAACCCATTAAGTATACGCGGGATTATCTTACTTTGCTAATTCTTTTAATCCCCCTATTTTCTGTTATTTCAATTCAGATATTACTATTATTTTTCCTTGGTTGTCAACTCTAGAGTAGGAACTTTCTGTTTTTCCATCTTGGTAAAACCCATAATGTCATGGCTTGCTTTCACAGTTTTTCACAGTGATAGTATACAAAGCAGCCAGAGAGTTCAAATAGGTGACTTGACATATTCATCCTTTTTAGGAAGCACTTGCAGAACTACTCAGTACTTTCAGCTGTTAGACAAATGTTTTCATGGATAAATATTAATGAAACAAATTGTTGTTACTTCAGAGCATTTCTTTTGGCTTGACTAATGTGATAGGAAATCGTATCTGCTGATTTAATTCTAACAAATAAACAAGTTATGTCTGAAACAAATTAGGCGGGAAAGCTGCTGGATTACTCAAACTACAATACAGTCAATTTCATGAGCCTAAGAAACCACAGTCAGAAAAGAGAGCTTTCCTATATCTGAGTGTAGCATAGAGCCTACTTTTTTACTAGAGTCACAGAAAATTTCCTTAAAATAAAGATAAGAGAGCAAAGAAGAAAAAAAGTGAATAGGACACAGCAAAAGAAAGGAAAATAACTAGTCTTAAGCACAGAATAAGAAATAGCTTGGCAATTTGTTTGCTCTCATACGGCAATTACTGTGCTAAATTAAGTGCGTTAACCAAATGCCCCGAGTGGCTTATGCCGTGTTGTAGTCAATTCAACATATGTGAGGTCCTCTCAATTGCACCAACATGTTACATTTGCACAAGTTGCATTTTGTGTCATTCTCTATTGGAACCTGAGGGCTGGTTTTTTTCAACTATAAATGGAGATATGAGCAAAATAATTTTACCCACTAGCAGCGTTTAGAAACATAGCATCCATCTGCCTTTCTTGTATTCTCACTGTGTCTGATATCAATTTGGGTAGATAAATAGTTATTTTGAAGTGTTTTTCCATAGTCCCAGATGCGTGAATTTTTAATTAGTTCTAATAATTGCCTTTTCTATATTGTTTCTATGAACCATGACATATAGCATCTAATCCTTATAAATTACATCTAAAGTGAAAATTTCAAAATCAACATATTATAGTGGGTTATATTTATTACAAGCTGGATTTCAGCTTTCTTGCTACAGACAGAAGTGCACCCAGGATATAAAGCTAGTCACAAAGTGACTGTTACAGCTAATGTTAAAATATAAGTTATATTAGGGCTGGAGAACTTTCATAATGATTTGTCTTAGTAGTACCTGTAGCAGCATGGTCGGCACTGCAAATCATACATTCCCATACTAATATGGGAATGATTTCCTCAAAGTAAAAAATGGGTGTGTCCCCAAGAAAAATAATTCTGTCTTTCCACTTTGACCTTTAGCCTTCTCTCTTTGGGTAGTGTTCAATCAAATACTGTTTCTCACTCCTCTGCTCCAGGCATGTTTGGAAGATGCAGACTGCTGAAAGACTGCTGAGAAATTGCATCTTCACTGCATGGAGATGTCCAGAGGTGCTTTTCAGGGACTTCATCTATGCAGAGAATAATTTTGAAGTGTTCCCCATGTGAAGATGCTGAGGAGGAAAAGGTTAGTAGAAGTTTGATGATCTTTGTTTTAAAGGGTTCTAAAAACTTTCATTTGAATAATGAATATTTAGCAAAGGGAACAAGAGTATTTAGACCTATATTATGTCCTGTAGACACTTATATAGTTGTGCACAGAGAATTGAAAATTTGTCTGGATAAAAAAGATTAATCCCTCTTGCGGTTCTTTCTCCCTTCTGTTTTTCTCCACCAGCTTTGTAAGGAGGGTGACTTATGTCTTCCTCTTTTTAGTTACTTCTAATTATTTCCTTTTCCTGCCATGATCTACCTTGATCCATTTATTTTCCATTTCCAATCTTCCCATTCCACTGAAAGCGTGCCTTAGAACAAGGAGATATCAGATCCTTTGGGGGTGCAGTGGAATACTGTTTGTTGGTTTGCACTAGCATTACATCTTGGTTCTCTTTCTTTTCGTATTATTACAAAAATATTATTATTTCAGAAGATTACAGTGAAAAGTTGAGGAAAACACAGTAATGAAATACTGCAATGAAATGCTATTAAAATTAATGTTGAAAATCCAAGGGTTAAAGGAACAATGATAAGGAGGAAATAGCTCCAGGCTGGACCAATGCACCTGATCTGCAGCTAAAACATTGACAGCATCCCCTTAGCAATTGCCTAAGTATTCCCATTAGTCAATAAAAGGAGAAATAGATTTTAACCACCTACATGCCCGCCACTTGGACACCTTGGGGAAACTGATATCTTACTGACCTTTCTGGAGACAAAGCTGAAGACCATGATGTTAACTTTTTGTCTTCTAGATGCCTTTGATATTTTTTCTTTGATCCCTGCGACCTCAAAATTTGTATCTCATTCAACAATTTGTAAATTTGCATAACAGGAAAAGTGAGTGTGTGGGTTATACAGGTTCCCTGAGTGGTGCGACTCTAGTTTTTCTTGATGCCTATGTAGAAATTTGAGTTGATGTACTGTGGCTGCATGACTATGAAAACTCTACTTACAAAACAAAAAAGTAATGCACATGGATTTTACTCTAAGCTAGTACACTGCACAGAAGAATAGGAGGTCCTACATAGGTTTACATGAATTGACTTGTTCTCCACTCCAAAGAAGTTCTGTTCCAAGCCTCAGTTATGAAATAAAAGCAGGAAAGTATTGAAGAAAGCATGAGACAGTCCTTAAGGACTTAGAGATTGCATATGTTTTTGAGACCTTCAGATTTTTAGCAGATACTTTTATGTAGTAATCAGTGCTTCCATTCTCTACAATAGATTGGGAAAGGAAGGATTGCCAAAAGAAACCTCAAACCAAACCAACAACAGCAACAAAACCCCACCAAACCCAAAACTCCACCAAAACAAAACAAAAAGACCAACAAAGGAAAAACCCCAGAAAGTCAGTTTCTGAGGGTTTTTTTGTAAACGTAGTTATTGTTATAAAAGCCACTGGTTCCATTAGGTCTCAAGGCATGGTTTGCATTTTATGCTTTATTTGACGGACACTAGAAAGTTATTTTAACAAAACAGTGTGCCTATTGTGTACCACACCCTATTGGACACAGTGTTTCTTGAATGTAACAGGAAATGTTCAGTCTGTAAAGCCATAGAGGAACAGAGTTTTTGCCTATGGGTTCTGGAAATGATAGTTTTTACAATTGTAAATTTCAAAGCAAAAGCTCTTCTGAAGTGTTCAACAGTACACAGATCAGGAAACTGATATTGTAGATTTGTTAATGACACACATGCACTAAACTAGACCAAAATGCAGGTTGTAAAAACAGATGTTAAGTTTGTTGGTGGGTTGTATGTAACAGCATACTGGGCATGACATGGGTTTACACATGTTTTTAATTAATGAATCCGTATCAACTGACTCCAATGAATGCACATCATGTGGAAGATAATGTTTTAGTGCTTCAGTGTTATTTTCAGTAAAAGAGAATAAAGTGTTGCCCTCCATCAGACTACACTTTATCTGATCTCTGTTATAAATGGTTTAATGGAAAAAGACTGACAAGGAAATTCTCCTTATACAGAGAATTATTTTGCAGATTCAATTTTATATTAGTCTGAAACAGAAATTACATTTATCACCAGAAGTTTTATGTGACTGAAGAAACTTGCCTTTATAAAATGGATGTAATATTTTAGGGCTTTTCATCATGCTTGACTGGAAATTAGTCCATACTTTGTGAAACAGCCTTGAAAACATGGTGGATTTCTTTTTTTTTTTTCCCTAACAGGACGCTCCACTTCTTGTAACTATGATTTTGAATGCTTAGTAATTCATATCAGTTATTTACTGCTAACTGTAAACTTCTGGAACAGGGAGTGATTGGTGTTTTTTACAGTGCCTACGTATATGAATGAATCCTCCAGATACTACTGCAATGGAAGTGACAATACATTGAGCTAGAGTCATCCTCATGTCACTGAAATCTGTTTAAAGCATTTTCAAATTGCATTCAGAAGGCAGGCTCTGCACTGGATGTAGCAGTGCTGTAGAAAATGGCAGGATGGAGACCACTCCTCAGCTTGACAAATGATCACACTTTGGAATACATCCCTTTGGAATGAATACTTATGCTGGTCTAACATTTTATTTTCTTTTCTGCATCAATGTAGCAGTTTAGGAGTCTGGATGTTTGCACGCAGGCCTAGAACAAGGGTGTCCAGCTTCTGTAGAAGTTTCTTGATTACAATACAGAAATTATGATTACCAAAGGCAGAAGGAGCATTGTGCAAGACATATATTCACAGATTACAGCCAGATCACTATTGGGTGTCAAGCCTGGTCAGGTTAGTCAATTGCTAAATGGCTGGGCTTGCAATTTCCATGTCATTTTCTCTGCTAATCTTCAAGCAAAATTCCATGACATTCCTTGTGCAAATGAACTATACTTTTCTTTTTACAAGGATGAGTTATAACATGCAGTTTCAATTGCTGTGTAATGAAGTTGTTCCTGAGGACAGATGACATGAAGACTTTTGAGCAAAACAAAAGGAAAGTTGCTGGGGAAGTGAGAGAAAGAACATTACCTGGAAGGACTTCAGCTAATTTGTAGAACAGTCCTGTGAAAAAATGCTCTCTTGAAAGAGACAAATCTATCAGTATGACTTAAAACTGAATTACCAAAGACTATAGCTGTTACGTTCTGCAAGACTTTAGGGACGAAAACAGTAAAGATTTCTTATTTTATTCTAGGAGATGTCCGTTAATCACAAAGTAACACATAATAAAGCTTCATTTTTCATAGAATCATAAAATGGTTTGGATTCAAAGGGACCTTAAAGATCATCTAGTTCCAACCCCTTTGCCATGGGCAAGAACACCTTCTGCTAGACCAGATTGCTCAATTTTTCTCTTAATTTGCATGACAAGTAGGGAAAGTTGCTTAGGAAAAATCAATAACAGTAATCCCCTGTAGTGCCTTTAGTCAGCCCTGTATCAGTTTGGCTTCCAGAAGGAAAAACTCTTCAAAGTTGCAAACTCTTAGCCACCTGAAGTACACTGCAATTAAATTTGGGGACAAAATAAAGAGTGTGGCTTGATCTTTGTGCATGATTTTTACTGGAGCCTCCAACATCCCCAAATTAGGGCCATGTTCAGCTTGGGCTAAATGCTGCACAAAACCAAAGAAGCAGTGGACTAAGAAAAAAAAGGTTAATAGCAAGTATCTTGCAATCCTTTCCCACAATTTTCTATTTTATCAAGAGTGGCTTGTGGGAGGGGCTATTTTATATAAACTTTATTTTATGCAAATATCTGTTGTTCCGGAACAAGACTGGATATTGCTACGATTTCTGTGTTTGTACTAGGGCACAAAGCATGACCAGTGCTGGTGTTCCTGTTGCTGAACGCCATAGTCTTGGCTGGACTGTCTCCTGACAATGATCTCTGGCACTAAGCCATGGCTGGGGATTTCCTAAAGGAGTTGCCAGCTAGGCATGGATCAAGCTCATTCCAGGGATGTGCCAGCACTTAAAATGATGCATGATGTGTTTGGCCCTGTTTCATTTACTGTTGGAGATCTCGCAAAGTGTCTGAAGCATTGCCCTGGTCTGAGTGCACTCCAGTGCTATGTGGGAGAGACACACTCTGTGGTGTTTACAGTCCTAGACATCTTATCTTCTTCCCTGTCGTCCCTTCAGGAAATCTGCTTGTGATGGAAAAGTACTGATGGTAGATTTAGGTAGGAGTTATATCTCTGCCAGTGAAACCCTGGGTATTCTAGCACAGCCAAGTAAGAATATCTAGACAAATGAACACAAGGGTTTAATGGTCTGCTATTGCTTGTGTTGTTGCACATGTGGAGTTATATTTGCAGTTCTCAGCTCTAAGGGCTGGAGTCATCTTCCCTTTGCATTGTGATTTCCTACCAGGTAAGACCTGTGAGCACACTGTATTCCCTCGCTATCCACACTTGGAGTCTAGGAAAGATGAAATCTGATGGAAAACAGTCATGGTGACCTCTATGCAGATGTTATAATCTGGTCTATGAGGTTATGAGGGCTGCAGGAAACACCATGGGATCCCCGTAGTAAAGACAGAGACTTACAGGCATGGCATCCAGGGATAATTAGTTACCATGTGACAGTGGTAATGCATTAGTCTGATAGTGTTAATGAAATGTGCCAAATTAAATGTTGAGAGGAAGTGGATGTTGTCAGTGCACCAAATTTTCAGCCCTCAGATTTTTTCTAAATGACTCCGAACACTGCTAGAGGCAATCCATGTACTTGCTTAAAAATACTTCAAAAATACTGAACATCCTGCTGTGTCTTTGTCAACAGTAACTGAAAAGATGAACCCAAACCATGCCTAAATACCACCTAATTCAATCTAAACCATGTTTTAAGTATGCAAGTCCTAATCAAGGTTAAGATAGCTTGAGACTGTTACAGGCAATGTAGTAGTAAGTATTAATGATTTGTTTCCATGATTTGTATAGACTATTGTGCTGGAAAAGTGGGAATGTGGTTTCAAGTGACGTGAGTTCTCCCTTGGAAATGCTCTTCATCAATATCCATCCTCCTTTTTTACTAGCATAACTTTTTCAATACTACAAATTTATTCCTTATTCCTTATTATGTATAATTTTATATATTCTATATATTCTTTTCTAATAATGAGAATGTAGGATATCTAATGAGGAGTCTCAGGTGCAAAAGCAGAAAAATTTAGACTTAAAAAAATCACAAGAGGCCATAAAGTTGATTTAGAAGCACATTGTTAACTGAGTTAATACTTTTTCCACTTTGATACCATTCTGTGGAAGGATCTAGAAATCACCAGGTAATTCTTCTGAAATATTATTTTTTCCTCTGTTGATGTTTTACCAGGCTGAGGGAGGTGATCCTTCCCCTCTCCTCAGCCCTGGCGAAACACATCAGGAGTGCTGGGTCTATTGCTGGGCTCCCCAGCAGACATGGAAATATTGGAGTGAATCCAGTGAAGGGCATGAACAGGACAAAGTAGTTGGAGCATCTGATGTTTGAAGAGAGGCTAAGAGAGCTACAGCCAGACACTTGTTGGTGGTATCCTGTTAAAGGATGAGAAGCTGCAGGCACAAACCAAAATAAAGGAAATTCAATTTAAACATTAGAAAATCTCTTTTACTATAAGGGTTTATGAGCAATAACACAAGTGGCCCAAAGAAGTTGCAGAGTCTCTCTCCTTGGAGTTATTCAAAACTGACTGGATGTGGTCCTGGGCAGCCTGTTCTTCTTGATTCTCCTTGATTAGACAAGTCAATCTCCAAAGAGGCCTTCTGACCTCATCTACTCTCTGATTCTGTGAAACTGATTTTAGTGAGAATTCCAACAGTCAAGGATCTCTTCCTTGTTGTGATACTGATATTTTTGCCCTGAAAAAAATACCATACTTCTTGCAGTTCTCATATAGTTTCAATAATCCTACTAAATGGACTGCTATTGCGGTTTATAATTTGCCTTTTTAGGACTCCATGATAAACATGGCACATGTGTACACAAAGTCTATATCTATGCAACTAAATCAGTCATGTTATTCACTGGCACTGAGGCAAACTGGAATGAAGTGATTGGAATTCACATTGTTCAACTGTCCTACCTTCCAAACAGGATGGCCCCATCCCAGCTGCCCACTGGAGTGCTTGGCCCATTCTATCTCCTAGACCGTGCCCAGGCATTCTCTTGGATGGGACTAATGATGTACTGGGATCATTTCAGCTATTTAGCAGTGTAAGTTACCAGTTGCCAGCCTTTGTGAAGCACTGCATAATTTGTACGTGTAGAGCCACCCATACAGACCTGTGTTCTGTTTTTTAGAGATTGTTGTATTAATTGAAAAATAAAGAATAAAACTGTGATGCTTTAGTAAAAGAAACTCAGAAAATTGAAGCAAAAAATGCAGTCCCTATCCTCATTTCCCTGCTATAAGCCAATAGTTTCACTGTCTCAGTCATTCCTCAGGTTCATGCTAAAGACTTCCTGGAGGCTTTTCACAGATCAGGATCCTTTCTCTGCATGAGTTTTCTCCAGAATCAAAGAGATTTATCTCTGAACCAGGACAACTCGCCTTGAATTCAGCTGGTTCCTCAGTGAACTCAAACTCTATCCTGACTCCCACTAGGAATGACTGAATTCCCATCTCTTCCTGTTTTCTGCTCAGAAACTTCCTGTGTGGGCCCATTCTAAGTATTCCTGCTGGTGCCTTGGCTTCTTTGTTTTGCCTCTGGAAATTCTGCACTTTCTGAGGTCTTTTTTTTTTTTGCTTGCGAATTAACTGACTTTCTGATTTAGGTTTTCTCCCTTGCATACCAACCATCTAATGAATATAGACATAAATTACCTTATATTGTACCTATCAGTCTGGTGGGGATTTTCTGGAGCAGCAATTCTCAACCTATTTTAATCCATGGAAAATGCAGCTGTTCTAAAAAGAATCAAAATATGTCTTAGCCATTAAAAAAAAAGTGTATTATCTTATGCAGTACTACTGTAACAGGTCTTATCTGCAAATAAGAATGAGTTAAGCTAAAATAAATGTCCATTCAATTTTTTTTAATTTATTTTTTTGTCTGGATGAATTAATGTATGCATATATTTCTCTCCTCTCCAAATTTAAACACGCTATCACTTTGTGAATTGCCTTCTAATATCCTACGGCAATCAGTGACCAAAAACTGAAAGAAAACTTTTAAAGAAAAATGAAGACATACACATGCTAGGAACACTGAGCTAAATGTTGTACATGAGCACACAACTGGATGTCTAAAGAGATTTTGAAGTCTAAAAGTACAAATAAAGACCTACGAGACTGTTTAAAAATAAATAAAATAGGAAAAGGGAAGGGGTAAGGCAAGGAAAAGGAAAAGGGGAAGGGAAAAAAAGGGAGATACCATAATACGCAATAGTTCTTTTACACGGTCTGGATCGTATCTTTAGTCAGTATGTTCATATATAAAAAATGCATTTGTATTGGCAAACAAATATTTATGTGCAGAACTGAAAAATGGATTTGTTTATTTCAGGCAGTTTTTCAAAAATCTGTTTCATCACAGTTATCAATAGTAGCTTCCAACAAAATTTACTTCCTTCAGATATTAGTTTAGAATTTTCTTGAAAAAAATATTTATAAGCACTTTTTGATGTAACCATATTTGAAGCCTTTGTGGCAATTTGGATATTTTGGCAAGGTATTAATGGTACCTGAAAATGTCAGTTGTTTCCCTTTCTCAGCTTTATATTATCTCACAGGTTTCTATCTCTATTTCTCTCATCTTTTAATTTCCAGGCATTTTATTCTAGATTAAAAATGTTTGTGTACAACTTTGGGATAATTCATCTTGATGCTGAAAATGTTTAGCATTTCCCTTAATAAATAAAACATGGGATGTGTCATTTCTTTCTTAGAGTTTGATACTCTTGGGACATGGAGGTCCTCACCTACTCCCAGTCAGACAAAAAATAGATGATTCATTCATGAGGAGGAAAGCTGAGTAGTCAGCAGATTTTCTGAGACACAGGTTGTGGAAGGTGAATAGTCACTATATTTTAATATTCTGTAGGCAGTACTATGTGATGCTTCAAGTATGTTCATTGACCTGGTCAGAGAGGTGGAGCTGCTGAATAACCATGGTGTGAATAGCTACAGGAAGCCAGCAGATCAAAGAGCTATCCACTGTTTAAAAAGCTCTTCTCAGGAGAGAAAGGAGTGGAGGATGGGGTCAGTTCTTAGATGTCACTCCTGTTGAGAACAGACAGTGATGGAAAGGAAGAAATCCTCTGGTGAAAGAAACTAAAAGGCTTTTTTTTTTCTATTGCAGGGTCTGCTCAATGTTCTTTATTCTCTGCCAAAATCAAAACTTTGTATTGTGTCTTCTCTGTCTTTAGGCCTTATATGTCTAAATTATTTCATTTTTTAATGGTTTATTTTGGTACTGCGAAGCTTGGTGTTAATCCATTAGGTGTATAAATTGTAAGAGTATGCTCCCTCTGGAAGGATGAAGCACAGTGTTTTTGTACAAAGAGTTTCAGTGTCTCGCCTCTCTAGGTTCACATATTCTCAGTCTTGTACCTTCTTTTCCTTTGTATATGGGTGAAAAGGTGTGAGAAAAGAAACTGTGTTAAGTGAGAGAATCTGTTAGTAAATCCCCAGTATAGCTGCACAAAATGATCAGCAGCTGTAACCCAAATAAATGTAGCAATTTCACAGCACACTACTGCTCACCAGAGAGTATATACCGATATTCTCTGAGTATTCAGCCAAACCATTTTATACCAGTGCTTGCAAACTTCTCCTCAGGAATATTTACCATTTGGCTAGAGCTCCTCAAACACAAAGGGAAGATGAGAGGGAAGAGAAAAAGCAAAGGAACATAGTGCAAGGAGAGCCAGTTAGTAAGTAAATCCACTCTGTCTCTTGAACAAAAAGTAATTGCTTCACAGGTGTGCACAGAAAAAGCTGCAGTTATAACATAACTAGAAGGTTAACTATTTAAAAAGTCTTTTCAAAGAACATTTAGATTAGGGAGCCTTTCTTCAGTTCAAAGCTCCTGCTGCTGGTTTATGAGTCCAAAGTGAGGAAGCAAGCTATTCTTTGCTTAATGTGATCATTTTAATAGCTAAGCCATTTCTAACTTTGCTTTTATAGATATCATGGCTCCAGTCTCTGCTGATCTGGATGCTTTTTGCATACCTGTATATGTGTCATAAAAGTATTTGGCTACCAGTTACTGGGGTGAGGAGAAAACACCCCCAAAAAAATTCTCTTGCAAGGCTCAGATTATACATTTCTCACCAACATGTTCAGTATAAGACATGCAAAGAGACATCTTTAGTCTAATAAATGTTTTACAAAACAATCTAACAATATTTATATAAACTTCTGATTATATGAAAGAAATTTTAAAACCAATTTTATTTATTAATTTCCTTTTCTATTTGAAACTCTATATCTTACCTACATTGATGTACTGCGATTTTTGTCCTACTCATCTGCAAGACAATATCAGGAAGTCTCATCCAATGTGTGAAAAGCAAGACTCCTACATTTGTCAATTAGTGGAAGAGACCATTTAAAGCCATGTGTCTTCTTCTGTTCACATCTCCTGCTGAAATAATTTATTAGCAGTCATCTTGCAAACGTGGGACTCAAACAGAGGGCCTTATAATATTTGTGCAAATTGCAAATGTCTTCATAAAGGATATAAATAATATTCTCCTGTGCTTACAGTCCCTTATCATACACTGTCTAGGACAGCAACTCTCTGCAAAGACAGATCATTAGCCTGTGGTTCTGTGGTATGATACCATATATGAAGAAGAAGACAGAAGAAAAGAGCCCAGATCACTGCAGAGCTCTGTTTTTCACTCTAGCTGTCTGAGGCAGATTCAAAGCAATAATGTCTCAAATCCTGTCAGAGCCTTGATTTCATCAGTGGTGCTTGGTTGTTGCTTAATTAACACACTTTACAACATTCTGAACACCACATGGACCAGGAGTCACAATCTTACATATGGGGTGATGAAACACCAGTAGACAGGGGTTTCTGTCCTGAATTTTGTTTCTGTAGCGTGTCCTAGTTCCATAATGACTCATTTCTGTAAATAAATCACATAACACTCACTTCCCAATAAACGGGTATTTACCAGCCTGAGGTTATCAACACTATGGTTTTCTCTCATTTCTTTATGTCCATATGGTAAAGTCCTAGTATAAATTTTATTTTATCCTTTACAGACCTCTGTTTCAGTTCATTTTAAGTGACTAATTTGCCTAAGCAGCCTTCAGTTTGCCTTGGAACTTTTTCAGCTGAACATGGTAAGAAAATAAAAGAATGTATATGATCTATTTAAATAATTGCCCCTTAACATCTCCAAAACTATGCAGAGTATTTTTCTAAGCAGCAATAATGCCCAGTACTCATTTTCTGCCTATTTTGTCCTTTGTCCTCATTTCTGTAACTGAGCCCACTGTCATCTGGTAGAAATATTTACCAGTTGGATCTGAATTGGCCTGGTAACAGTGAGAGCACATCTGGAGTCTAGACTCAGCGGCTCTATGGGCAGGGTCATATCTCTGTGCTCCATCAGCCCCAGCGCCTATTTCTGTTTACATAGGTGGTGTGCGGCATCATCTGTTTCAGTTGTCAGACACTGCCAGCCCCCCGCACCCAGTCGCCCCCTCCCCTTCTCCCTGACCCTACACCATCCCACTACTATCAGCTGGAGACAGGAAGCAGGAGACCACTGGCACACACAGTGGGAGAAGAGGGGGAAGAAAATCCCTGGATCTTATAAAATCCAGCATTATCTGTGTATCTGAGCTACACTTCAGCTCCATGGGATTCAGCTGAGAGCAATACCTTTGTCTGATATGGCAGGAGGCTGCATCAAATATGCAAGGGACAGAATAATCTCTTGGTACATGAAGAAGTATGCTTTAAAGTCTTTAAAAAGTCTTTTGGTTTGGTTTTTTTCCCTCCTCTTCTCCTAATTGAAATTGTGTGCTTCAACCTCTTGGACTTCAAACTAGAAAATGTTGTAACATTTTCTGAGTACTACTGTTTACCTGAAGAAAGAGACTAAAATAAGCTTAGAAATTGTGTCATGACAAAAAATATAGTCAAAAAAGTTTGCTGTGACAAGAACTGTGTCTCATAACACTTAAATTTCTGTAATGTGCGAGGTAGCTTGTGTGTGTTTAAGAATTATGCAATACTTCATTAACGATTCTTTAAAACTGTATGATACAATTTTCTTTTCATCACTCATTGAAAAATGACTCAGTCCCAAAGAGTAGGAACTATCTCATCAAAATATTAGTATGTTGTGGTTGATTGACCTTGGCTGGATGCCAGGTGTACACCAAGCTGTGCTATCTCTTCCCTCCTCAGCAGCATGAGGGTGGGGGTGAGAATATAAGACAAACAAAACTTGTGGGTCAAGATAAAGGCAGTTTAATAAACCAAAAGCAAAGGGCATGCATGGAAGCTAAGGAAAACAAAAGATTTATTCTCTACTTCTGTGTTCACTTCCATTTCCTGAGAAGTAGGGCTTGCTCTGGAACATAAATGTTGTCATAGTGAATGCTTCACACCCCTCCTTTCTTTCCAGGGTTAACTTATGATTTTCTCTACCTCCTTCATCCCAGTGGCACAGGAGGAAGAGGAATGGGGACTCTGGTCACTTTGTCACACATTGTCTCTGACACTCCTTCCTCCTCAGCAGGAGGACTCCCCACATTATTTTCCTGCTCCAGCCTGGGGTCCTCCCACAGGAGACCGTTCTCTACAAAATTCTCCAACATGAGTCCTTCCCATGAGCTACAGTTCTTCATGAACTGCTCCAGTGTGGGTCCTTCCATGTGGTGCAGTCCTTTAGGAACAGGCTGCTCCAGTGTGGATCCCCCATGGGATCCCCACTGGGCAAACTTGCTGCAGTGTGGGCTTCTTTCTCCAAAGGACACAGGTGCTGCCAGGACCCTGTTCTAGAGTGGGTTTCCCACAGGGTCACAGCCTCTTTTGGGCATCCCCCTTCTCCAGTGTGGGGTCCTCCACAGGCTGCAGGTGCATGTCTGCTCCTCTATGAACCTCTATGGGGACATGAGGGGCACAGCTGCCTCACCAAGGGTTGCAGGGGAATCTCTGCTCCAGTGCCTGAAGCAGCTGTTCCTCCTCCTCCTTCATGAATCTTTATGTCCGCAGAGCTCTTTGTCTCGCATATTCTCCCTCCTCTCTCTGGCTGCTGTTAACTACATCATCCCAGAGGTGCCACCTTCCTCGCTGATGAGCTTGGCCTTGGTGGATCTGTACTGGAGCTGGTGGGTACTAGCTCTGTTCAGAGAAACTTTTATGAAAAAGACATAACCCATACAAAGACGATCACATATTAATGTGATGCCCACTTCTAGAGTCTGGTAGAGAAGTTGCACAACACACCTTTGGAACTTTGTCACAAGGTATGCAGAGCTTGAGTGGAACACTCAGCCTGCTGGTGAGAAGAAGGTAACACTTTAAATCTTATGTGGATTGGCACAGTATGGCCCTTATAACACAATCTTAAGTACAGTACTGTTGCTCTGAAAACAATGAGCAAATATTTATAAGCACAAGATGATGTGTGCCTCTGTTTCATTCCATGATGTGTAAGCAGGTCCTCCTATTGTTAAGAGGAATTCTGTTCACAGAGAGAAATAACAGACGAATTTCTACAATCACACTTTTATCAGTAAACATTATCTCTTCTCTGAATACTTGGAGCTAATCTGCTTGAATGGGAACACAGAGTATTGTTAAAGGGGTGTGGGAGATACTCTACTGTTTTTTGAATCTACACAATGATGTTAAAGCTTCGTTTTGTTAAGCTTGCTGGGATAGATTCTGTCATCATCACTAAGAGCTGTACAATCTTTTTCAGTGTAATGGGGCTGCATACAGTTAATGAGTTTAAAAAGTGCTTGCAAAGTATTTTGGTATTGGTGATGTGGCAAAAGTCAGAAAAAATCCTACTTGACTCAGGCTGCAGAGCAGTTGGCAGACCAGGGAATATTTGTTTTTCTTTTTTCAAAAGTAATTTTTTATCTCATAAACTCTGAATAAAATTTAGAAAAGTGAGACTTGCCGGCTCTATTCGGCACATGTTGGAGGCGGTGTTAATACATCTTTTGACTTTAATTGGAGCAGAACTTAGCTAATGCCAAGTATTTTTGAGATGTCTCAACATCACTTGAAAAGTATCACTTCTGAAAACATACTTTTTTCCAACAAAACGGTGTTGCTTTCAAATCTGAGGGCCAAACATTATCAAGTCTACAAAAGAATGGTATATTAGGTTTGAATTTTCCTCTTAAACACATTAGTTTGCAGAAACTGACAAAACAAAGCTATTTGGATCCTCCATAAAAGAGAAAACTCAATTTAGCTCTTATATCATAGATCTTGGATGTAATATTTTCCTGTATAAAAAGGTAAAAATTGCTCCCTTTATGATACAAGAGATTAGTTTACAAAAATGTAATACCCAGAAATTACTTGAGCATGTTTTTACCATACATCATATCATCATAATATTTCAATGGATTTCTATGATAATTCCATCTGGATGTGTTAAGAAGGCACTCAAAAAATTACAGAAGGTAAAAGAAGAATAGTTAAAATTTTTTTTTTAAATTTATACCTATATTCCTGTAATTGAAATAATATCATGTAGAGCTAGCTGAAGGAGTATGATTCAGTTCACAAAACTTAATTGTGATAAAAATCTCAAATTATTGTGAAATGCTGAGAAACATTTCCTAAGATAGTTTTATTATTACCGAAAACACTGCCAGACTAGGGTAGAAAATAATTGGCTGCCAACAGAAAACAAAGCGGAATGTATTTGAAATTGATCTTTTCACTCAGTCATCTATATTCATCTGGTCACTGCAGATGGTGTTAATAGCATCACAGGTAACGTGATTAACTGGGGCTTGGCTATGAAGGCTCTGTGGATGTAGAGCTATCAATCTGCTCATTCTCATTGTCTTTTTCTGTCTATTGTTTTTGGTAGTGACAATGAGGCGAAAGTCCCATGAGAAGAAGCTGAAGGGGTTGTTTAGCCTGGAGAAGAGGAGGCTCAAGGGGGACCTTATCACTCTCTACAACTGCCTGAAAGGAGGGTGTAGCCAGGTGGGGATCGATCTCTTCTCCCAAAAAGTGACAGGACAAGAGGAAATGGCCTGCGGTTCCACAGAGGACATTTAGATTGGGTATTAGGAAATTTCCTTTGCTGAAAAGGTGATTAGCCATTGGAGCAAGGTACCCAGGAAAGTGGTGGAATCACCATACCTGGAAGTGTTTGAAAAACACGTGGATATGGCTTTCGGGTACACTGTTTGTGGTGAATGATTGGACTCATTGACCTTAAGAGACTTTCTCAATCTAAATAATTTTATCATAGAATCATAGAATTCATTCCTCTTCAAGCATAGAGATTATGCTTCTATGATTCTAAGTATTAGAAGCTCTCAGGATCAAAACCAGCTCTTTTACCTTTGAGTGAATGAAGGAGGACTTCCTTCCTTCCTGTTTCCACAATGTCACAAATGTTCTTTTCTCTTGAAAGCACCAAATTTTGACTCTTTATTTTCCTCCCCCTTGTCCTATGATAAACTCAGAGAAGTAAGAAACATGCTGTACTTTTTGAACACACATTGAATGGAGGTGTTAGGAGATCATATATATATATATATGTATATACATATATATGCAACATGTCTCAAAATCTTCCCAGGGAGGTGAAAATATACTTTGTAATGTGTGAAGGTAAATTTTTCAAAAGATCCCATGGTCAGATTTTTTTGCTTGGTTCTGAAAAAAGGCCAACATTTCTGAAGTACTCATGGAACTTTGCAATACTCATTGCAACATCTTGGGCAGGTTTTTTTTAAATGACTGGCACCTAGGGTGCAATTAATGCCCCAGAATCTGGCAATATGTTTTGGCATTAAAAAGAAAACTGAGAAGTTTAGAAATCACTAAGGAATGAAAGAAATACTGAGAAACTGCTAGAAAGTATAGACTGTTTATTTTGAGTAGCAATGAAAAGTTACCTTGATTGCCTTGCTACTTCCCAGAAAAAGGCTGGCTATAAAAAAATGGAGTTAAAATTATCCTATAGAAGTAGAGGTGGCATGAAACTACTAAAATTAAAAGCCTAAACCAGAAAATAGTAAGTAACATTTCATCAGGAATAACCCCTTGGTGGTGGAGCTGCTCAGTTACAACATTGGAACTCTGTGGTGTGTCTTTGAAAAGTGAGCGCAGGTAATGTGTCTGCAGCTCTCAAATGCTTGGAAAGCATTCAGGGGACACAGAGTGGGCAAAGAATATGCTCAGAGTCTCAGGTGTTTTGCTGATGCAGCTGACCCCCTTCAGTCAAGTTATTCTATCAAAGACTTTGTCCTGACATCCTAACCTCCGCTTCAAATCTCTGTGTATTTTTTCACATGAGCAGGGATGTATGAACAGCACTGGGGTGAGGCACACAAGGGCACAGGTCAGTGGGAGGGGCCTGCCATTGTGTAGCCTTCAGGAAAACAGGATTAGAATAAAATTTTGACAAAACCGAGAGCTTTGAAAAAAATTGCCATGAGCAGTCAGATTGCAAAAGTCTTAGTGGTCTCATTTGAACCAAGTCAAAAGAATCCAAAACAATTACAATGAGTGGTGGGAGAAGGAAACAGTTTCTAACTTGACGATCTCAGCATAGTAGGCACACTCGTTTCTGGGCCACCATTGCAAATCTGGCTCAGCTAACAAGGATGGGAAATCATAGCCGTGTAAAACCAGTTTATTCTCAGAAATTACATGAAGTGAGTCAGAGACCTCAGTCACATTTCTGTGGGCAAATCCCTCTGCATTTAAACTTACCTCCAGACTGGACAGCACATGGCACTTGGCACACACTGCACACTCCAAGTGGGATACAGGGACAATATTGGTATGGTAACTCCTAGAAGTAATCATATATTCCCAATTTTTCCTCAGTCTGGCAAAAATGGAAAGAAGCTTGAAGTCAAAGCACCCAAAAGGAATGAACTTCCCCAAAGACTTCAAATTACACTGTTACTCTGGCAATTTTTACTATGGATAAATTCATGAAATGGAGAGGGGGTTGTGAAGATAGTGGATGTGGCCATAATTTTGGCCTGCTATGGAAAGTATGGGACCAGATGTGGAAGTTAATGTAGAAAAGGAACATTGAAGGACTATAAACAGACGGCAAATAAAATAAGATCTTTCTGTCTCATATTTATGAAGAAGTCACATGTAAGAAAATGAACTTCTAAGAACCCACTGTGAGCAATGAAATAGGAGAGTCTGGAAGAAAGAATCTGGGACTGATCCTATTAAATAAACTCCAGGGTAAAAGAGTATCATGGGATGTACTGCTCAAGAACAATAAATCCTATCATAAAGATTTTTGCCGCCAAGATTTAGTGTCTACAGTATGATGCCCATACTGCTGGATTAGCTCTAGCCTGCAGACCAGCTGATAGTTCTGTGAAAAAAGGATTTTTTTTGGTCATCATATTGACTGAAAAGTCTTACTTTCCATGAAAAACATTTGAAATTCAGTACTTTTCAACCATCCCAACCCTTCACTGTGTACAGTTTTCCCTTAGGATTTTCCTTCCTTGACATGGTAAAGGGTCCTGGTCCAGAGTTCTTGCTCTCTAATTAAATAATCATCTATTGTAATTTAATTCAGATGAGAAAAATATTAGTTTATTATGAATTAAAATGTGATATAGTGTTTCTACCCCAACATTATTAAAAAAATATATATATATAAAAAATTCATGAAATTCAATGATGATTCAAATCATGAGGGAGGCCTTATTTTAATAATTACATGCATCTGGATGCTGCTGTAGGGACTGAAAATGTACTTTTGTAACTTGAAGGCCAAAATGAATCCACAGCATTTTCAATTTAACTGATAAGAGAAGAGAGACATTTACATTGCATTTCTTTACTCATATGTGACTCCTTTAACTGTAGATAGTCTGATAGAAGAAATATATATGTGGTAGAAATTCTTTGTTGAAATAGCATGTCAATTATTACAAAGTTACAAATGCTTTAGAAATGAATTACTGTCTAACATGTTCACTCAAGGCTCTGCGTTGAAAAAGGTGGTAAACATGCTACATGAAGAATGATCATGAAAATAAAGGAAGAAAGATCTGGACATAATTACCTAGTTCAATTTTGACTTTCCTCAGTAACTAAATACAAAACATCTCAATTTACATAATCCACAGGTTTTTTGTTGTTTGTAACAACAAAACTGTAACAATTAAAAAAATCTAAACCCTGCAATATATGTAAAACACAAGCAAGTTATAGAGGACATGTTACAGTAATGTTGACACCTGAACCCTTAGTGGAATTTTACATTTGAAATTCTACCATATCTGTTAATTTTTTACTTATTGAACACAATGAGCTCTTCATGGTTTCTAGAATTTGTCCAGAAATGAATTAACTATTAATGTCTCTTAGACTGTTACAGAAAAAGATAATACTGACACTTAAAATTTTTAAAAAACAGCAGATTTACAGGGAGGAGAGGAACTCAAAATGAGCAAGGGATGAAATCTTTTGTTTTATCTTTAAAAAGAGGGAAATGTCATACCTCACAGAAGGCCATTCAAATATAGAAGAGAAAGCGGTGGAAATGCTTACTACTGAGAAAATTTCCTGGTTTGGAAAGTATGCTTGCAACAGCAAGTGAGACTCAATATTACATAGTTTTTCTCTTTTGTATATGTAAAAACTCTTTTGATGACAAAAATTTGGCCAGCTGGAGGACAATGAAGCTGTTTCTTTCAAAACTGTTCTTATTCCTGTGAGGGTAAGAAAGATATGTCAAATCTCAAGTGCAATGATCATTAGGTTGAATGCAATATTAACCTCAGAGTTTATCTAGGCTAAAGAATACCTTCTTAGTTGTTTGAGTCTCATAACACCAAATACCCTAAAACCTGACCTTGCTACCAAAGAAGGTAGAGGGTAAAAGCCTTGTAAGGAGAGTTTAGTTAGTGACAGAAGTGGGCTTCAGCTGTCTCAGAGAAAAGGAGGATAATGGTCTGGATGGAAATGACTTCTTAACTCTTGGGTCTGGTGTGTGTCCAGCACATATTATCACTCTGTGCTGGAAGAAGGCACAAGGAAGGATCATGTCACACACTGAATCATAGAATCACAGGATGGCTGAGATTGAAATAAACTTCTGGAGATCATCTGCTGACTCGAACCTACAGCTTGTTTCCCAGGACCATGTCCATACAGGTTCTGAATATCTCCCGGGGACATTCCACAACATCTCTGGACAACCTGTTCCAGTGCCCAGTCACTCTCCCAATAAAAAGATGTTTCTTTGTGTTCAGACAACACCTCCCGTGTTTTCCTTTGTGCCTGTTTCCTCTTATCACTGGGACTGGAGTGTGGCTGAAAAACAGGAGAGAGGTTTCTGACCAGAGAACCCACATGTAGAACAGGCAGGTAGGGCTGCAAATCAAGCCTCAGTGAGCATGGGGAGCCATATCCATGCTTGTAGTGGAGCTCTTGCTCATCCTAATCAGTAGCAATGGATCCTGAACTGCTGGTAATGCACAGATAGAGACGCTGTGAAGGCACAGAGGACAGCAGTGCTGTCATGGCACTGTCAGTGCACTGCTTTCCCTATGTTCATGTGTTTTCTCAACTGAGCGATAGACTGGGAAGCACCAATGTGGCCTTGACTGGTCAGCAACTTTTCAGAAAAAGAATTTCCTAAGAAAAACATTCTTTGTTTCTTGCTTGCTTGCTTTCTCGCTTTCTCGCTTTCTCTCTCTTTTTCTCTTTCTCTTTTTCTCTCTCTCTCTTTCTTTCTTGTCCCATTCTTCATTTCTCTATGCTATCTATAGGACAACATTCCTTCCAAAATTTCGTTTTGAGATGTTAAAGTACATCACTGTTCTTCTTGATGTCCCCCCCACAGACATGTTCTCCAGGGATTTTTTAGCTCCTACTAAGCTTCTAGTAATAATAATAATAATAATAATAATAATAATAATAATAATAATAATAATAATCATACTATTCCAGCTGGGGTCAAGGGATGGGATTTGCTCAGAAGCAGAGGGTAGCAATGGGCCTGTGACAGACTCAGTACAGACAGCATAGGTGAAGAATTGAGCATTTTGATCACTGATTTGAAAGACAAAATAATAAATAAAATATTTTAAAAATTTGAATTTGATTGAAGGGGGCTTTGATGTGGCAAAAACTCAGAAAGTCTTTGCAAGGACCTAGGTATTGAATTCACAAATAGCTGATGAACATTAGACATATAAAATTTTTTTTAAAGAGAATTGGGAAGCTCTGAAAATTGACACTTTAGGACTCTTATCACTGGACTTTTACCAAGGGTCATTTGGCAGTATATGCATGAATGAGTAATAATTTTTCATAATTTATTTCATTGAAATATAAATATTATGAATATTTCCTTTAATTAAGCCAGTAGTTTTAAAAGAAACTCTTTGATCCACTAGTATGTCAAAAGTCCTGTTTCCCAACGATAAAGAGGTAAATGACAACATGGCTGTAGAAAGAGCCGTCTTAGCTTTATGAAACATCAGAGGACACAAACACTGAGCTTGCTGTGTTGGTTAATATATATTTTAATTACAGTTTATTTCTTTCTCCCTATATTCTTCAGTAAAAGTTCTTTATAAATATAACTTTTCATTTTAAAAATTTTGATTTGGCCATTTTTTCCCCCCTAAACCTAGAAAGGTTAATGTCTTAAGCATGTGTTTATTTATGTATGGGTATATGGTATTGGGAAACCAGGGAAATATTTTGTCTTGAGCCATGACATTCTTCAATATGTGTGCTTCTGGGTAAGCCTTCTTCTAAACTCATTGAGAACAAACAGCAGTGCTTCAGTAAGTCTTACACTTGCTCTTTCCTTCAGCTATTTGGTTAACACTTTCTCCCATCCATGACAAGTCCTGCTTGGCTAATCTGGTAGAACCAGGCACTCGGACTTGTCCACCAAATACAGACAAGGATCAGACTTCAAGATCTACAGCAACTTGCCATTGATCAACAAGTTCAAATCTGGGAAGCTAAAAACTTTTCTAGAGGCAGATTATTCTCTCACAATGCTTCTTCTGTCTTCCTCCTTTCTACAGAGTAATTGCCATTGTTATCAGTGAACTCATCTTTCGTTGACTCACATAATTTCATGATTGAAAATATAATAAAAAGAAATATAATGCAGATATAATGGACCCCTGCTCTTACAAATAGCTTATAACTATATAAAAATATATTTATTTTAAAATATATTGTGTAATACATTTCACAGAGGGTAAGTCTCTGAAATAGAATATTGAATATTTATTTTAGAGATAAATGGCAAATACCCTAAACTATGTACCTAAGACCTCCAGTCATACATTTTTGAGTGTTCTACAATGTTTTGTTAACATTTTCCCATTCTTCTAGTTTTTAGGAGCTTCTGCACTTCTGGTTTCTGTCTGAGACTAGAAAAGCAAGTACCCAAATACCACAACAAAGGCAGTGCTCAAGATATTTCAGGTTTGATTTAGAGCAGGAAGTATTTAGATTCTTTTAAGATTTCCAGTTCAAATACAAGAGTATTCAGATAAGCATCCAAACTGACGGGTGCTCTTCTGAACTGAACACAATGTGAAAACTTTAGAATTTACCCCCTTACAGGCAATAAGGAGATCTATTTATGGGACATTTCTATATTGGTATCACGCAACGTATTGTTGGATTGTATAATTTCTAAGCGCTGCTTGTGTGTAGCACACTCTATATTGGCTTACAGAAAATACAGACTGCATACTGAAGAAATTTAAGAAATATATTTATGAGAATATTAGAAAAAGACTTGTCATATGTATATGCAAACATCTCTGATTAGATTGGGCCCTTAAAACACAGTTACAGCATACAACATTTGTGGTAGAACAAGATTATACTGTTTTGGATCATTACTGCATGTTTTTTTTTCTAAGAAAGAAACAAATAACTTTTTCAAAGAAAGGAAATGATCATAAACATTGGCTGTTTATCACACTATGGTATTTCTCTTCCTTATGGCATTTGCATAAATTCCTAAGCAAAGAATGGCAAACATTGCAAGAAGTACAGTGAAATATACATAAGCACCTTGTTTAAGTACTTATCTGAACATGACCTGCATGGCTTAGCATTTTTTACGCAGCTTTAGGTCCCACTCAAATCAAATCAGTCTAACTCTTACTGCACTTTTAGTATTTTGATTTTAAATGGTTAGAGTTTGTGTTTGAGGGAGTAGCTGAAATAAGGCATCTCTGGGCTAAACAGGTGTTTTGGCAAACACATGCAATAATATTGCTTTTTGAACCAAGATAGTTCCCTTGACAGAAAAAGTGTATCTGGAGGAGAAAGGGATTAAGTGGTGATTGTATAATGTGGCTTGAATCCAGAATTCACCAACTCACTGGGTCAAAACTTTGGAAGAGATTTTTGAGACATTTAGACAAGTACAGAACTTAACTACCTGGAAAGTCAGTTAAGAAAAGCTGGAAAGAATATCCTGATGCTTGTAAGTGGTTAATTTCTATCTGTATGTATGGAAGGAGAAAAAACTCTTGTGTCCAAACAGATCATAAGGCAGCTGAAGTTTGTTTATAGTATTTTGCCTTTATCTTCATGTGGAATCAACCTCTAATGCTGAAACAGAAAATCTGCAACTGCCACAAGAAATGCTAAATGGAAAGGAATTAATAAACACATACAGATTCTGTTAGCAGTGTAGAAAACAATTCCCTGCTTTTTTGATGCAAGAATATCAAATATAAAATTCACATAGCAGAGCTTCAAAATTGTCAGAATTTTAAAGCAATTATGAGACACTGAGAAGTTACTCTAGATGATGGAGAAGACTAAGGAAAAAGACAGTTCCCCACTGGGATATCTATGCAGCTCATTTATTTACCCTGAAAACATGCCAGATATCTCAGAACAGGCTGTAAGTTAACTAGCTCAAGAAATTTTGGCTACTGAACTGCTAAGCCTCACATTTTGAAGAGATTAAGTTATAAAATGAAATAACTGATCTTTGAAGATGAGTGGGATCCTAGGAGGACGCCTTGAAGAGCAAAGGAACCATTAAAAGCTTGATGGCCTATATATAATTTCCTCGAAACCTAAGAACAATCCACCCTGCTGTAAAATAAACCAGCTTGACTGAATGGGGAACTTACACTGAATTCAAAAGCAGACTTGAAGAGGTGGAAAGTGGAGAAGGGCAACTAAAGAGGAAATTAACATCGCCCAAACACTTTGGGACAGTTAGGAAAGCCAGACCTTGGCTAAGTGGAAACTGGTGAGGGATGCAAAGGTCAACATGAATGGCCTCTACAGAGCTTCCTATCAGTGAAGGAAACACTGGGGAAGATGTAGAGCTGCTAGTGAATCATGCAGGCAAGCTCATGAGGGCAGGAAAATGAACGAGGTACTCAGAGCCTTCACAGAAAAGGTCTTTCCTCAGGCCTCTTGAGTCTGCATGCCAAGTAACAAAATTTGTGGAGGATAGAAACACATTGAAGCTTTGGAGAGGGTCACCTTAGGGATACTTAGGTGAGCTGATCACACACATATACAAGCCCACAGGACCTGACAGGATGCAAATGAGCGTGCTGAGGGAGCTTAAAGGCTAATGTCACTTTGTGTTTGATAGAAGGGCTGGTAAAGTTTTCATACAGATAGCATGTGTGAGGGCAACTCCAGGCCAGGGGAGTGAGACTGATAATCAGAGGACAGGACTGAGATGGTCCCTGCAGACAGACCTCAGCAGGCTCTAAGAACAGGAGCCTCAGGAAGCTGAACAGAAACAAGCATTAAGTCCTGCATTTGGGAAAAAGCCTAATACTGTGGACCAGTACAAACTGACTGTTTATCAGCACTACAAAAACAGTACCTGAGAATCCTTGTGGACATCAGATGAAACCAGTCCAGTTCTATAATCTTGCAATGATGAAAACTAAATCCAGCCTGGTATGTATCAGCAATAACTTGGCAATTCATCACTAGTACTGACATAAACATATTGTTATTACTTATTACTTATTGTGATTGCTTACTTCAAAACTTTTAGGACATTACTTGCTTCTCTGAAGATATATTTAGTTATTGTATCAGATCACGTATTCACAGATAACAATCTGCATGTGGTTCAGAAAACAGATTAATTAAGGAGTTTCAGTATGTTCTCATCAGTGATGATCCTGCTTCAGCTTGGCACCCTGATTAAATCTTAAAGCTCTTGATGAAGCATCCATTTGTGCTCCCTAAAAGTGGTTTTCTGTTCTGTCCCTCTGTATAGAACAGCCTGTGCAAGTGGAGGGGCTTCTAGAACTGCTCATATATATTGACTATACATTATTTGCCCAAAGAAACAGACTGGGGTTTAAGTCCTTTCCAAGGAAATCCATATTAATAAAATGACTGATATTTCTGTTTTCTCCAAAGGATGTCATGCTCACAAAGGAGAATCAAAGGTAAATACTTTCAAACATTGGAAAGGCTTAATTTACAATCTGCTATGATAAAGCACTTTTGAAGACTCTTGGTCTCTTTATTTTGATCAAAACCAAATTATCAAATAAAGATGTACATCTATTTCTGTAAAAAAACCCAAGCAACCAAACAAACCAAAACAAATCAAAAACACCTCAAAAAAAAGTAGTGGCAGAATCAACACTTTTGAAAAGGGTTTCTTTCATTCAGAAGCATATAAAAAATTCTGTGTACAGTTTCAGTACTAGCACAAGACTTAGAATGGTAATCATTTATATGAAAGTACAATATACAAGACATCCAACATAGATCAATGTATAGAAAATGGGCTACATTACCTAATAGAGTAACTCTGGTCTGGTTTTATTTCTCAAATTCTTTTAAAACTATTGAGACGCTAAGAAGAGTAATATTGAGCAAAGTGCCTAATTACAGCTATACCTTTCTCTAAGGAAGCTTTAGTTATTAGCAAAATGAAACAATGAAAACTGCTCTGCACGGGAAGCCACAGATATTAGCTTTTTTAAATAGCAAAGGGTTTTTAAAGCAGGAAAATAACTGAAAGTGTTGAAGCTACTGCAGCTATTCTTATGCTGAAATTAGGCACTTATTTAAGATCTTTACTGGCTTTATCCTATTGAACGCTATTATTCAGTTATATATTCAAAGAAACTGAAAGCAGAGATGAAAAATTGTCCTTTACATTGCTAAATACAAGACAAGAACTAAGAGTGCCTGCTCCTGAACAGATGTTAATTGGCTGTTCTTTTCACAAGAGTTAAACTTGAGCAAATACCAAATTTCCAAATCCAGCTGAAAGGCAAAAGAAACAGAAATGTTATGACAGACATAGAAAACTGCTGTCCAGGCTGGTAGCCAGGCCACCTGAGACCAAACAGGAACAGCTGGAAGCTGGCAAAAATCATTACTGCCTCAGTAGAGTCACAGTCATGTACTGCAGAAATGGAGAATGAATGGTACTGGAGGAATCAGTGAGATATAGTGAATTACGGGAGAAATCTCAGATAGCTCTTGAAAGTGGAGAAAAAGTTGAAAACGTTATTTTTTTTTTCAGTGGTGCAAAGTGTAAAACATGTATATCTTTCAAGTATAAAGCATATTATATATTTTTCAGAAGCATTATTATAAATACCAGGATCACTGAAATTACCAGTACAAATTGCTTCCAGCTGAGATTACAGCCTACCCAGCCCTTTCATTTCTGAGTCATGACTATCCTAGCAAGGTATGCAGTGAATTTAAATTTCATCTTGATGGCAAGATATTATCATCTCAGAAATATATTGATCCCTTAGATGAATTATGTCATAATAACAAAATGTTGCTATCTAAAATCATTTAAGTTATAAGAATAGAATTGAAAGGGTTACGTTTTAATGCTGATGTTACCATACTACTGCTGCTACCAAGACTTTGATCATAGCAACGTAGACTGAACATTTTTCATAACTCAGCAGAGTGATTGTGCATTTAATGAAAGGAATTCTTCCATTTTTACTTTTAGAAATGCTAGAATTGAAAATTGTTGGCCACTACTGCTATAGATTGAGGTCAGTTAGACTCTGCCTAACACCACTTTAAGACTATAGGGAGAGAATTCATTTCACTGAATGCTGGACATCCACACTTGCATTTGAGGACTGACTCCACACTCCCCTTCTAATGAAAGAAAAGCACAGGACAGTTTGTCTACTGTGTTTAGTACATATTTTTATTTGGGTTGAATACTAGTAGAAAAAGTACTTTTTCTACTAACTTGCTCCTTGTTTGCCTGTCTCTCTGAGTTGCAGATTCAATCATATTGATGTGTTATTGTGATAAATCTGCTTCCCCTGGGTTTAGACAAGCAGCTCTTATGCTTATTGTACATTATAGATGCTTACATTTGGTGAGATAGATGCCACTATAGATGTTGAAATCTTAGTGAGAAATTCAGCTTATTTGATATAATTCACATAATTCAATTATCAGTTACCCTAGGGCACCCAAGCCAGTGTTTATTTCTTCCTCTGTTCAAGGACCTAAGCAGATGCATCTACATTTGTCTCTTTGTATAGTCTTTTTTATTTACCACATGGACATATTTTATTTTATTGGAAGAAAATGATGACAGCAGAGAAATGTATTGTTGTCAGTCAAAGCCTCTTAATCTAAATGAAAGAGCTCTTGGCACTGCAGTCAATGGACATGGGATTGTGGGAATAAGGTCAATCCTTTTTCACTCTTTTATTCCTGCTGAAATGTCCATTGTATTTCACTGAAAGTAAAAATGACACACTGCAAAGGCATTGGATTGTCCCATGAAATACAGCAATCCACAGCACGTTAACGCAATTCTTTTCCTTTTCATATTGCCCCAAACTGCAAGAAAAAACATTGTTTTCAAAAAAATAATACTAAACCATTCTCAGAAGTTTCTAAGTAATGGAGTCTCCTTACATTTCAGGCTTTTAATTCTGTTTTGTTTCTTCCATTGAAGAGATGGAAAAAACCCTAGATCAATTCAAACTCATTTTTCAAAAGCACTCACTTCCCAAGCAGAAACAAATTACCACCATCTCTCTGAGATTTAATTGCTTTCTCTCCAGAAAAACCCCCCTTCTGCACAGAGGAATGAAGCAAAAGAGAAATGCTAGATGCACCAGTAAAGAATGAGTGGGTTTGAGTTGTTTTTTCCTTCTCCTAAATTAAGTTAGGGTTACTTGTCTGTTAATATATAGTAATTTTCACATGAAAAATTCAGCACTTCCCTTGTTAAAATTAAGAGCTGAAATATCTGTTCACCTATACAGTTCCAAAGGGAGGTGCTTTTGCAGAAACAAGAAAAAGGAAAAGATAGAAAAAGAAGCAGAAAAAAGAGAAGGGGAGAGAGGGAGAGTGAGAGAGAGACAGAGAGGGAAAAGATGCCAGGCAGAAAGCAAGAAAGTGAGAAACTGTGCCTGTGTGAGAGAAAGTGAGAAGGAGGCCAAGAAGGAAAGCAGGAAAGCAAGGAAACAAGAAAGAAATTAGATCTAAGTTGCAATATTTCTGAAGCAGTGGGTCTAGCATGAAATAACGGGCCAATCGTGTGACAGAAAGAAGCTCAAAGTAATAAGGTTTGGTAAGGTCGGAGTAATGATTTCTTTTTTTCATGTAAGATATTGTTCTTGAAAGTGACGCTGAGCTATAGTAGGCAATGGTAGGAAAGGAAACATCTTGTTTACAAATGTCAGCCAGCAATTAACATCGTTTAAAGAGTGGAACCACAACGGCTGTTTTTTGTTAGCTTCGAAAACCCATCTCTTTCTTGTGGCCACGTTTTAAGAGGCAAAGTAGACAGCAAGACTCTGAAACCAGTTCACAAATAGTTGATTTCATATTTTAAAATCTTGCCTATAACTGTCACCCCCCTCGCGTGGATCACAGATGGTGAAGAACTAATTTGTTACTGTTTGATAACGGCTTTTATGTATCAAAGCGCTTATTTACTACTCTGTGGGGGGAAATGACAGACTAAAAGCAATTATGTGTTTTTCTTTCAGTTTTTCTTTAACCACTCTGCTCTTTGGCTTTTTTTTTCCCACTGCCGACATGTTTCTTATTTGAAATATAGCATTGTGAATCTTTTACATATGTTGGTTCTCATTTAACCCTCTTTCTGGGTTTTCAAGAATGCATCTGGCCGGGCAGATCAACTGTAATCTTTCATGATTGTTTATAATGGCCCAGTGATAAGTAATAACACTCAGGGGTGTCTCCCGGTAACAGCGTATTACATTTCAGTATTAAAAATGCAAATTGGGACTTTGCTTTTGAAGATTGTCAGGAAAATGTTTCAAGAAGGTAGAATAGCTACCAGGACGCCTGTAAGTGAAATCACCCCCTCTCCCCCCACCATGTGGGGCCTCCTGCCTGCAGGTTTTCTGAAGGAGCCCCTCACCCCTCCTCCTTCCCCCAAAATAAATAAATAAGTGAAGAGACTTTCCTCTGTACATGGTATTAAGTAACTGATGTTAAATATCTGGCCCTGGAATGTCGTGAACTCCTGCATCTTTCCTTTTTTTTCCCCTCATTGGTGATGTGCAAACTGTTCACTTGGTGTTGCCACCAAGAACGATTTTGCTGTGGGTTCTGCTTTCTGCTGTTGCATGGAAGCAGAGCTGATGGGGCTGAGGAAATAGTTTCTGCACATATATTTATATTGAATAAACAAAAAAGGTTCCAATCTGCTCGTGACCAGGGCTGATTTGTGGGTGAGTTTCCTTAAAGTAAATGGACCTGCTTGTGTGACTAAAGTTGAGGGAGTGCATGAACACCATGGTTAACTCAGTCATTAGTGCAGAATTCTTCCTACTGAATTAGGAGTTAAATATGAAGGCAAAAAAATTCTATTATAGATGGAAATTTCAATATGGCAATGCAATATCATAATAATGGTTATAGGCTGAAAGAAACATTGTCTATTGCTGCTGCAATCAGTTGGAATTTTCCCACTGACTTAAATGAAAGGAGGAATAAGTCACCATGGAAAAACACATGGAAAGATTACAAGCTTTTGTTTGTCTCATTACATCCTTTATATTACCTCCTGGCTCTCTTTGCCTGTTTCACCCTCCTTTTCTTCTGTATTATAGCCACACTGGCATTAGGAGATGCCTGTTAATGTCAGTGGGACTGCTTGGGGAGCAATAAAGTCAACATGAGGAGGGACAGAAAGTTTTTGCCAAATAAGAATATACAGAGCATGTTCTTTCTTACTCCTGAAGCCTGCCTTATCGCCAAAGCTTAGACTACCAAGAAGAAAAATCAAGCAAATGGAGAACAGAAAAGGAGAATAAAAGGACAATGGATTTAGGAAGCTAGCTTAAAGCCTAGCTTCTTTAAAGATGAAATATCATAATATATCCCTTATTACAACTAAAATATGGGAGTAGCACTTATTTCAATGCTTTAATACCAGAAAGCTTCAATAGAACCCATAAATCACTTCCACATGTTTTTGAATAAACCTCTGTCCTGCATTGTACAAATTGCTTTCTCAAGACGGTTTGAGTAAGGTCAGCAATCCTTCCCTCCTCTTGTTTGACTTTATCAGGGTGAAATTCACCTCTGGCAGATGTCAAGAAAAAGACCTGTGTCGCTGAACTCCTGCCTAAGCCAATTGATTTCCAGTGAGAGCTATATTTAGGCTAATCAGGTCCACTGTGTCTGGATGTGGCAATGAAATAGCTGAAGCATGCTCTATCAGGCCCCATTTGAAAATGCTGGCCCAAGTGTGCCTGTCATTCCTGCTGTATTTCAGACTCTCCATCATTTTGATAATTATACAGCTTGGAAACTTTTTTCTTTTTATAGTCTTTGAAACTATAATGAAGTCTTCGGTGCTGCCAACCCAAACCATCCAAAAATCTTGAATCAGGCTTGAAATAATCATGAGATTGGCCTGAAAATCATACAACTGAATGTACTTGGCTTCTTTTATTTGCCTTCTGGTTTTGAGTGTTTAGGGTGCAATGGGGTCACATTTGCAGGGTTTCCTCTGCCTCTGTGTGGGCCAGAAATGCAACCTTTTATAAGACAACTGAAATTCCTTGGGTATTCACATGACTCCAGAAGCTGAGATTTAATGGGGGTGTGTGGGGAAAATCCACTGTGTTTGGGCTTGTGATAAAATTGGAAGTCTTGGCATTACAGAGCGTCTCACATTCAAAGTTTGTTTATAAGAGGAATTTAGTTCTATGGAGAGAGAGAACAGAGTTTCCTTCTGTTCTCTTCTGACTTGAGAGAAATTCCTCCCAAAGGGTGAACTTCACTTCTCAGAGCCAGCACAAGGCCTATTCAGCATCTGAAGTGATGCATAGACCTGGCTGTGGCTCTCTTTACTTAAATTTACTTCATGCTACATTAAGAGAAGCTGCAGAAGTTATTGTAGCTGAGACAGTTTAATGTTCACAAGGAAAACAGAAATTCTTTCTAAAACTGCCTATTATCAAGGATTTGGAGGCAAAGCTCAACATGATGGTGTAAAGAACTAAAAGCCCTAGGGAAAGAGGATGGAGGAGGTCCTTGAAGCAGGGAGCTGGGGGTGGAAATATATGAGCTTTATAATATTTGGTATAATTAAAGATAGGAATCCAATCTTAGGACAAGTGTTTGTGGAGTAGGAGGCATTGTTAGAGATGCAGGTAGGAGCAACACCTGGAAGCTTTGCATGTAGGACAGAGATATTAAAGGTGGGATTCATTGTATCAGTTATAAATATCTAAACCCCAGGAAATTTAATGTGAGATTCACTTTATCCACCATCTACATGTGCCAGCTCTTTTGTAACCAATGAAAATTATTAGATACTTCTGGAGTGCAGTTCGTCTCATCCTCACACAGGTCTCTAGAAGAGATTGGATAAACTGCACCATAAAAATGCCTTCTTAATTCCATTGGCTATTTGGGAAACTCAAATTGATGGATTTTAAGAGGATTAGTTTTCATGCAGACTATTGGCAGTGTAGAAGTCTAAAGTTAAGCATTTTTTCTATGTTTTACTTAAGAATAATCTTAGCTGACACTTTTTTGAGCAATTCAGGATATGGTTGTGAATGTTCTTGGTGCAGCAGTATGTGTGTATGTGTATGTGCTCATGCACAGGGTGTTTGGATAATTTTTGCTTATGTTAATGTCTAAATGAGGCAGAAATGTCTAATGTCTAATGGCTTATGTTAATGTCTAAATGGGTTAGAAAGAGTAGGGAGTTTAACGCTGCTCCTGGAGAAGACTGCATTGAACAAGACTAAACTGTATGAAGAAGGAGGTGAAGGTATAGCTTGGAGCCATTTATACTACATGATAAATGTCTGGATAGGCACAGTGGTCATGCTCTAGGATCCTCAAGTACAAACCAGTTGCAATGTCCGAATGTCTCAGACCAATCTGTAGGGCTTTAAAATAGTTTGTCTAGTTTTGTTTTTCTTTTGTGACTAGTAACACCTTTAAGTAATGCACCATTAGTGTCTCTTAATCCCAGTTGTGTATGCCTTAAAAACTGGCAGAATGTTTTCAGTCAAAAAGGTATCACATTCAATTTAAGTACAGGATTTACACTGTGCCAAGCCAAGTACTCTTTGCCAGCAATTTGACATCCTGAACAAATAAGGTTTGAATTCCTGCTCTGAAACAGGAAAAGGATCATTTAGTCTGTTTGTATATCATTTAGAGTAGGATAGCTTTATTTTTTTGATGCAGCGGTAGTGTCAAGTGTGGATTCTGACAGATTTATTGAATTGATGCTTGCATGTTAAACGTACAGCTTTAGACACAGTTTAAATATATATTCAGTCTTTCTATGAAATTTAAGTTATGAAAATACCCTATGATAGGTAGGTTATAAATGCAACATAAAATAAATGATAACCAAAGTTTCTCAGGGTAGTTTTTCCAGCACAGCTATGACTGAGGTTATGAACAAAGACAGGGGAGATCACACATGAAGAAGTAGATCCACAGAAAGATGCAGGTATTTATTTGCCAATTTAGTCATGGACGTCACACATCGTATTCTCAGACCCTGCCTTTCTTCCCTCTGTTGCAGCTATTGCCCATCTTCTGAAACACAGTGTTTCAGTCAGTAAAATTTCTTGGGTGCATTAATTTCTGCTGCAGAGAGAATAAAATATTGACAGTTCTTACTGCTCTAAATAACCCTAACCTTAACATGTGTCTGTGGACAAATGGGACAGGAGATAGGCGGTGAAATGAGAGTATTTTCTTGAACCTAAAAGTAGTGTAATTTTATTAATGTGACAGTCTGAGGTAATTAGAGCTGCCTCTTAAACAGGGTCAACTTTAAGTAGGGCACCCCACCAACTGACCTTATTGTTTCTGTTCTGAGGGTTGGCTTAGTTACAGCTACCTTGGGTAACTCTGTCAGGAACTCCACCAGGAGTTCAGACAGACAGGAGAGAACTTTGCAACTGTACATGGATACAAAACTGTGTCCCATCTGTTGTGCTGTGGCAGTGAGGTCTGTTAAAAGGCCATATAGGAAATGGACTCTCTTACCCTCCTCTGTTGGTTGGTATATTCCAGATATTCCTCCTCCCTCTCCCGATGCCCTCCTCAACCCCAAGCCCTACCCAGTTGCTTTTCAATTTTACCTGGACACTTCCTCCCCTTCCAGAAAGTTCCTTTGTACTTGATGCCTCATTGGACAATTCCTTAGGATGCCTCCTAAGTTCTCCCTGATTGGTTAATGCTTTGTATCCACCCCCTGTTCCTCCCTCAGGTAAAAGTCAGTGTACCTCTCATTTTTTTGGGTTTTTTCCCTGCTCTCCCATCCGGGAGTAAATGTGCTCCTTGGTGAAACATACAGGAGTCCTTCCC
This sequence comes from Gymnorhina tibicen, assembly GCA_013399875.1. Classification (NCBI taxonomy): domain Eukaryota; kingdom Metazoa; phylum Chordata; class Aves; order Passeriformes; family Artamidae; genus Gymnorhina; species Gymnorhina tibicen. The sequence goes on from VXAZ01008023.1 coordinate 613,939, forward strand.
TCCTGCTTTGCCGCGTTCCCCAGGCACAGCCAGACATCTGGCTGTGGTACTGAGAGCAGTCCCAGCCTTCCTGCTCTGCACTGCCACCTGAGCCGCTCTGGGCTTGGGGGCTGCCCTGGACTTGGCCCGGCCGGTGCAGTGGCTGGGCTGGCAGAAAGGGCTCTCTAGAGCACACGGCCGCGTCATTGTGCCCTTGTCCACTCGGCAGGTTCGGGGAAGGTTGTTTGATTCACTCTGGGTGGTGCATGGGAGAAACAAAAAAATTCTCAGGAGGTTCTATAACAGACTTTTACTCACAAATTGTAGAACGTTAAGGTAGAATAAGGTACTTATTCTAAGAAGAAAGATATTTGTGTCGGGGGGGTTTAGTTTGGATATCAGGAAAAGGTCCTTCACCCAGAGGGAGGTTGGGCACTGGAACAGGCTACCCAGGGAAGTGGTCACAGCACCAGCCTGACAGAGCTCAAGAAGCGTTTGGACAATACTCGTGGGCACATGGTGTGACTCTTGGGGATGGTCCTGTGCAGGGCCAGGAGCTGGGCATGATGATCCTTATGGGTCCCTTCCAACTCACCATATTCTGTGATATTACCACCCGCTGATCCAGAAACAAGACTTGATTGATACAGTTTCAATGTCTGCTGATCAAAGGGATGGTCGCAGTCTTGATCTGTTGGGGATGAGGGAAAGCCCACGAAACACAAAGTTAAATTGTTTAATATATGCTTAGTTTTATGTAGGAACACCCATGTACCTCTCCTGGCTGGGGGAGTTTTACACTATATGAGGTAACACTGTTGAGCAGGTGCAGTCCTCTAGTGGAAGGCTTCAGAAGTGAATCTGAGGGTTTTTTGTGGGTCTGTACTAGTTTTTGACTCCTAAGACATGACAGCTCCCTCTCACATCAGCATAGCTGAGCCAGTCTTGTCCCATGAGAAGGGATGAACACCTTCAGGCCTAAGTTTGAATGTCTCAATACCTCCCCTGGAGCAGAGTTTTCACACCTGAGCCAGCTGTGCAAGAGAGGACATTGGCATGATAAAAAGCACTATCCCAGCTCACAGGATCTGCTTCTTATTGGCCTCTTCCCTTATCTGGCTCAAAACCCAGGTTCTTGCTAAACAAAAGTTGATCTGTCGTGGTCATCCTCTGATGCTCATACCCCCTGCACCTGGGCTGTTACCTTTCACGTAGTCAGCAAAGCACCACTGCTTTTGCAAATGGCTGATGGTTTGAGCCATTAGTCATTAACATTTCAGTCTCTCACACTATCCTCTTGCTCCTACTCTTAATTTAGACTTCAAAATGATTTACAGAAGTTCTAGTGTGGCATAGTAACATTTTCTAAACCTCATTTGGGACACCTTAAGCACTTTTCATTCATGGTCATGCTGTGCCATTGTTCAGAAAAAAATTATAGCATTTTCTGTCTCATGGCTGCTGCAGAACAACCTTTATGAAGAGTTTTAGCTTGTCGTCTCTTTTTACTGAGCACTTGTAAAAATAGTAATAATAATAGCATTAAGTGCTCTAATTGCCAGCCCTTTCTGTTTGAGGCTCCTTGATTTATATCACTCCCTCAATGAGGCTGAGATTGCTTTGAGAGAACATTCACCTGTGTCTTAACTATGCATCAACTGAGGTGAATGCAAGCTAAGGGAAGTCAGTGTGGAAGACTTTGAAACACCCCAACAGGAAGCATTTACTTTGAAGAAAGGCTACAAATTATATTTGGGATTTAGGTGAAGGAGCATCTGATCTTTTTTAAACATTCTTCTTAATTAAACTTACGATTAATTCAAACTTGATTTTATTAAATATAATCACGCAATAGAAATTGACAGTACACTAAGACAAAATCATTTAAATGCTCTCACATTTTTTAAAGAATCCACAGAAAATTTCCTTAATTTTTATTTAGCCTGAAAACACCTAAGAACAAAATACTAAGCAGAAGTCACTAGATGTTTGCTAGCAAAGACAACCTAAAATACCACTCTTAGCAGAAACACTGTGTAACCCATGGTATATTAAGAAAGTAAACACTAAGCCCTCAAATTTACCCTTTTTTCCTTGTACTTACAATGTCCTGGTTCTTTAGCAGCATGGATTTAGTTGCATTGAGACAAAATACATGCAAGATAGTCCTTGTGAAATAAAAGAAGGTAATTTATTGCTTCTTACTTGTAATATGCAAAAATATTAAAAAAAAATCACAGACAAAAAAGAAACATGCACTAATGGTATTGTTGTGCTTTTAGCAATTGTTAATTTGAAAAATAAATGTTAATTTGACAAATAAGTGGATCTATCTCTGGCTTTTGCTGCTGTGGATCTGCTGTACCATATTATATTATTCAGGCTGGTGTTGGTGACACAGCTCATTTTCTGTCTGCTGATCAGGGTAACTTTCTGAGCTTGTTCTGCACTACTGATAAAAAATATCCTTTTTTTGTGGGCTCTCTAGAAATTAAAGTTGATCTCAGATACTGCCATTCTGCATTGCTGCTTGATGTTTATTTTCTCTGTCACCAGCACAACAAAGGAAAGACAGCTTTAATTTGCTGTATGTTGTGTAATGCAAACGTGAGTTACTGTATATCCCTTAACAGCCCATCATTAATTTCCCTTGCATGCCATTTCCAGGTTTCATATATTTCTGGCTGTTGTGGTAGATGTAAAGCATCAGCTGCTGTTTCACAGCTTGGATTTTAAGGGGTCCACAAGGAGAGATCAAAAGCTGAAATTCTAATATTGCCTCTAATGGAAGAACTATTACCCAAACAAGCAGGATGTAGATTTCTTTCCTCGCAGAATGCTGCTATGGCATTTTCTCACTAATGGCTCTGCAGCATTCAGGACTCTGGCAATGTATGGTTTCCAGTTCTGAGAAACAATTATTTTTAGACTTATTCTTTTGTCCAAGGAAAAAGAATAGTCTAACTAGTCTAGAAGCAAATTTATTTGTATAAATTCTTACAATGTGCTTATCATAGTATATGGGTGTAGTACAAAAACCAGTTGGTTTATTGACAATGCACATTTGTGGCAAACAGAGATTAAGCTTAAAGCCAAAACTGTATGACTGTGAGAATCTGATTTGTATAGAGACCTAAAAATCTGGTAATTAGTAAAGTTATAGATCGGGACCAGTTTTTATACCAATTCTAGTGTTCTTCATAAACTGTAGAGCATCTTTAGTAGTTGTCTTGGAGGCAATGTGACTCATTTGACTCAGATTCAAACCCTGCTCTCTTTTCTGCAAATTCAAAAATAATAAATAGTCCAAGTGAAATTAGGAGAACCGACATATAATGAGAGTCTTAACTATTTATTCTCTATAAATGCACTTTGTAAAGAAAGCTACAAGATGTTTGTTTTCTAAAAGAAAAGCAAAGGGAATTGCTGAGAGAAGGAGATTATTATTTTTTTAAACATGGAAGAATCCCCATTCTTAAAAATAAGGAGATATTGCTATGGTTTGCTCAAAAGAAAATCTCATTTGTTTTGTTTCTTGGTTGAAGATACAGGCTCTAGTTCTTGAAGGAATGCCTGAGATTTTTAAACTCAATTATCACTGTTCCCATTCTGAGCCAAACATAGAGATAGACATAAGACTGCTGCTGTGAGACCCCTCAAGTAAAATTTGATTCCATGTTTAGGCACTTGGTGTCTTTTAAGAAAAGATCACATGGAGTTTCATGTACGGGATTAAAATTGCTATTCCTTGTACCTATTTTGAAAAATCTGTTAAGAATGAGAGCTCATCCTTTAGGGGGAAACTGTCATGAACAACCGATTGCCAACAAGGTGGGTTAGCATCTTCTGGAAGATATGTTTCAGAAGGTAGATGACAAGTACAGTCACACATGAAGCAGAAGGAAAGAAATCACAACAGAAGCCTAGAGGAAAGATTGCTAGTGGAAAATCATAGGTGTAGGACAATTAAAAAAGGCATTCTGTACAATCAGTTTATAAATATTGCTCTGTTGTGCTAAGTTATTGCCTCATCTGCTATTGCAGCTTGAATTTGCTTTAAATCTTTTTACCTTGTTGAACCCAGTCTCAAAGTCTCTGTGTATTCTGGAACAGTGCAACTGGAGTTGAATGAGCTTTTAATTTCATCATAATAAAGCCTAGAGAAATTAAGGAGCCTGACACTAAAGTAAAGATCTCTCTCACATTAGATCTGTAGGCAGCTGGTTTTCCTTGTCTATAACACAGAATTTCTCTTAACATTTTTCCATAGAGGCCTTATTTGTAAAATGTAACTTTTTTCTTTGCTACAAAATGACTCATTTTCAGAAAAATCACAAAGTTGAAAAGAAAAAATCAAAGTTGCAAATTTCATGCAAAACTCTGGGTCTTTTTAGCTTTTAAACTTGATGCACAGGGGAACGTATGTGAAGGGATAGAAATCTGGGTCACAGCATGAAATTCCTGTTTTTGTATTCATAAAAAACAAACTCTATATATCAAAGGAAGGAGGTGTGAAGTAGTAAAAAAGAAAAGGAGAAAAGCAGTCTAAAATATTCTCAGCTCTTGATAGTTCTAAAAAACATACTGAGTTCTTTTAAGACATTATATGATTTCCTCAGACCATTATTGAAACAAAAATGTTACTTGCTCTGCTAATAACTGCTCTAAATTTCTCTTCTGGAGAATTAATGAAACGTTTTCAGTTTCCCAGTGCCTTTTTTTCTATCAAAATAGGATTCTAGGCTCTGTGGTCTTGAGAAATGCTCAGGTGGTTACCAATTTATATAGAAAAGCAGGACACAGAGACTGAACACAGCCTTCTCTACCTGTATGTGGTCAAGAGTTGCAGGGATGATGGTAAGCAAAGGAATCCTTTTTGGTGTCATAATATTATCCTAATAACAAACCCTTGAGGTGTAGAGTGTCTCATGTAAGTATAATGCCTTAGGTAATAAATCATTAGGTACACACCTATTTTAAGCAAACTGGTGATCTGTATGTCTCCTGCATTACAGACCAAATTGCAGACCAATTACATTGCAAGTTGAATCTCCAGAGTGGACTGTTGGAATGGTTTTAGTTTACGAGCTAATGATGACTACCAAGTTCAAGATTACACTGTAGAATCATAGAATTTGCTGAGTTGGAAGGGAGTCCCAGGAATCATCGAGTCCAACTTCTGGCCCAGGACACCCCAAGAATCTCACCGTGTGTCTGAAAACATTGTCCAAATGCTTCTTGAACTTAGCAGACTATGGGATAAACCCTTACTTTCTAAATGAGTCAACATGTTATAAATGGAGCTAAAAATGTCAGTTTGACACTTCTGAGGAGGGCCAGTAAATGAGAAATAGTCCTTAAAGAAATCATACTTCGAGCATGGCATTTATAGTGGTAAAAATTGGGGTTTTTTTAGATGGCTTCAGGGAGATCAATTTTTCTAATGCAATTCTGTCACAGAAAGACAAGGAAATACAAGTATTGTTTGAAGAAAAACATGCCAGTGATTACATGAAGTGCTGTTCTGCTGCTCTGGGATTTTATTTTCTATTATAAAATTACTTGAGAATAACCTAAAAATAACCTAATAATGAGTGAAAAAGTACTGTTTTAAGTTGCTTATAAGAGGGAAAAAGAAATAAAGAGAAGTAGTTGCCACTAAATTTCATTTTTCTTTTTGAAAATCTTGCTCAGCTCACTAAAGCTTTTTGACAAGAAGTTCCACTGGCCACTACTGAATTTACATCCAAGAAGTGAGTAACATAAGAGAAGGTACATGACTATAGTGACTTTCCTAGTGACTTTCCCTGTGCTGTTTGCTTGCCAGTAATTATATTTCTTATGTACTCATTTGCTGTGCGAGAACACAGGTGATATCAGCCATCACAGCACAAATCAAATGGGATTCCATGGACCAAGAGAAGGGATGGGCTCTTTCTGCTTGGTCCTAGAAAAGATTCCCAGTGCTCAGCTCGTTTAGGACCTTGAACCTCTACTTGCTCTCTTTCAAAACTTCCCCACACCCTTGAAAATTACTGTGTGTGGTTAGTGACAGAAAGGAAGCACCATTCCTGTATAGTGATCGTAGGTATTTTTATCTACAGAAGAAATGGATCAGCTTCCTTCGCATTCTCCCAAAGATACACAACTCCTTAGAAGGGGATAATACCATTCTTTAATATCATTAAATAGAAATAGTATTTCCAGGAATTCATGAAAGAATGATATCTTCATAAACCTTTTGGAAATGCTTCTCCTTTTGGGTTGAGGCTGTGCCCTAGTTGGCATAATTGCACCCTTGTTTCCATGTTATAAAAGTCTGTCAATAATGAAACATCAGTAGAATTCCAGATGCATGTGCTAGTCCCTGAGAGACACAAGTCCTCTCTGCTATGAGTCAGACAGAAGAAAATCATTGCTAAAATTCACAAGTTTGCCCAGTGGAAAAATAGTTAGATGGTGATACCAGTTCACAAAAGTGGTGTATGATGATCTACAAATTAATTACACACTTGGATTGCCAGAGATAGAGTGTCAACATTTGTTAGGATTTGCATGAATGCTGATTTAGGCTTCAAAACAGCATTTATGCTCAGGCTAAACTTCAAGCACATCCTTTAGTCCCAAGAAAAAAAGTCAGGACTTAAATTATATTGTGTATTTCATTTGGAGCTAGTAAAATGTAAGTACAAAAAGGGAACATTCGAGTCAGTTTATTATACAGTATTTGACCCTATCTACCCTATTAAAACTTCACATTCTTTCTCCAGTGGTGCCGTATGGGAACACAAGATTGCAATTGTGCCCCAAGAGCATGACAGCAGTCCTCATAATAGTTTCTTCAGTCTTTTTTTACATTGCTTTCTAAAATGATGCTGCCATATGTGCTGTTATATTTAAGCAGCAGATGCTGTGAACTCACAAAGTTGAAGAATGCTGAAGTATGATGCCATTTGAAAACAGGTTTTCTAAGGAAAGCTGACTTCTTGCAAGGCTTTGGATTTATTTCAGGCATTTCATTACTAATTACAAAAGGCCATATAGAATTTGTTTATACCACTTACTGGTTCTGTCTCGGGGCACCTAATATATGGGCTATCTTGCTTTTACACTATATTGCTGTTTCCACAGTTACAAAGCAGCTATAAGCTCTGTTTGCAGCAGAGTTAATGCTTTAATTTTGAAAAGGAGCTGGGAATGGGTCTTCATTTTCACTTCTTTACTTAACCAGAGTTTGAGCTAAGGGTGATATTGCACTGTAAACCAGGCTCATAGTATTAGGCCATGCATTAGCTAAAAAGGGTATTATGAATATAATGTTAGAAAATTCAAATTGCTTCAGTTTTCATTGGTAACTGACTTTCTAGGCATTTTCATGTTTGAAAATTAAGCAAGAAAATTCATGGCCTAATCTGAATTAGATTGAGACTGGCAGACTTGTTGGATTCATAGGGGATCAAATCAGTTCCAATAGAACACACACCAGATACCTGAACTAGGAGTTGAAAGAGGATGAAGTAGAGATATGGAAGAAAAAGGTGAAGGGGGGAAAAATTTCTAACATAGAGGTTGCTTCATGGAAGTTGATTTGGGAAAATAACAGGATCTGGCAGCTTAAGTAAATACAAACATTTTTCTAGCACTGATGACTTGAGTCAATTTAATTTCATGTGTAAATTCACTGGACTTATGAGACTGAAATGTCAGGCTCTGTAAGGCAGGCAGTTCTTTTTTACACATGACCAGCTCTAATCAAGTGCTTGGTTCTGCTCCTGGAATGGGAAAACCCTTGATGTACGTACGAACTGTGGAATGAGACGCCAGAGAGAAGTGCTTAGGAATGGGCCCTGGGGGTCCTGGTCAGTGTCAAGTGGAACCGGAGCCAGCAGTGCCCTGGAGCCAGAAGGGCCAACCTTGTCCTGGGGTGCATCAGGCACAGCATCACCAGCCAGGCAAGGGAGGGGATTGTCCTGCTCTGCTCTGCGCTGGGGTGGCCTCAGCTTGAGTCCTGGGGTCAGTTTTGGGTGCCACAATATAAGAAAGATATTAAGCTATTATAAAGCATCCAAAAAATGGAAACAAAGATGGTGAAGGGCCTTGAGGGGGAGCTGTAGGAGGAGCAGCTGAAGTCACTTGGTCTGTTCAGCCTGGAGAACAGGAGACTGAGGAGAGACTTCATTATGGTCTACAGCTTCAAGGAGAAGTGAGGGGCAGGCACTGATCTCTTTTGTGTGGTAACCAGTGGCAGGACCTGAAGGAATGGCCTAAAGCTGAGTGAGGGGAGATTTAGGTTGGGTGTTAGAAAAAGGTTCTTCACCCAGAGGGGGGCTGGGCACTGGAATAGGCTCCCCAGGGCAGTGGTCACAGCACCAGCGTGACAGAGGTCAAGAAGCATTTGGACAATGCTCTCAGGCACATGGTGTGACTCTTGGGGATGGTCCTGTGCAGGGCCAGGAGCTGGACTTTGATGATCCTTGTGGGTGCTTTCCAACTCAGCTTATTCTATGATTTTATGAACTGCAAATAGGGCAAGTTGCCATCATGTGTTGTATTAATCTATAATAATTGCACCTTAGGGGATAGAGATTCTGATTTGGAACAAAAAGAATTATCCATTGAGATTTCTGAAAGTTGGAAGGTCCTGCACCTTCTTTGCATCATTCCACACACAGATAAAGTATAGACTGGCTTGGGTCTTCTCTCGCTTGTGACACTGATTGACACTCGCATCAAAAGTATCAGTGAAATTATAGATCTAACTTTCTCATAAATATTTTGGTATGAATGGCAAAGTTTTGGCAGTGGAGAGGGTTGCAGGGTTGGTCTTTGGGGGAAGAAATGTGGGACTGACTGACTTCTGGTCAGATACAACCAGTATCTCCAAAGCAGACCGACCACAGGGCGCAGCTGATCCTATCAGCTGAATTGGTGGCACCTTTGTGAACACATATATAAGAAAGGGCAGGAAACACCAGATGCCAAGGGGAAAAAAAGAAAGAGAAACAAGAGGGAACAACAAAGTCAGAGGAGGGGGAATGGATACAAACTGAGGGGACTGTGGCATGAGGAGCATAGGCAAAGGGTGATAAACAGAGAAACTACTGTGTAATTGACCCCCACCTCTGGTGCTGCTTGTTGCCTTGTCACAAGGACTGAGTGTAACCTGTGTCAATAATGAGGGTGCAGAGGAGTCTGAAGTGATTGAATAAAGTGGAAGCAAGGAAGGAGGAAGGACAGGAGTCCTCCTTTCCTGGGAAAGTGGAAGAAAATATGATTTTTCCCTAAGAGCTTAATGCTTGTCTCATTTTATTTGACAATGCTCTAATCAGTAATCAAATAGTTATGCAATTTGGCAATAAATTAAATACCTCAAGTTGAGTTTGTTTTGACCACGACAGTACTTAGCAAGTGATATTTCCTATGAAACCACCTTGACCTATGGAATCTCTCAATTCATTCTTCTCTCTTCTCCCACATCCAGCTGTGGGGGAGAGAAAGGGTGAAGTAAGCAAATGCCTGGTTGGTTCTTGGGTGGTAGCTGAGGTGAATTCACCATAGCAAGGGATTTTATTGTAATTTTTTTTTTCTCCTTCCTTCCTCTCTTCACTGTATTTTTTTTTCTTTTCAGCTATCACTCTTTGGTCTTATTTTCTTTCCCTTTACAACAGTTTGAATGGGAAAAGTGTGTCAAGTATAGTTTACACTAAGGCAAGTTATTGTTCTTGCAATTAATTCTTGCTACTATCAGTTCCACAATAAAAAAAATAGTATGAAATTGCTCCTATTGTAGATGCTTCCAACAGTATGATATTGGCATCCAGATCACATTGTGCAAAGGGATATTCTAACTACACTACCAGCAGTAGAATGAAAAATGTAATTGTTCTGAGGAGCTGTTATACCATACTCGGTATGGTTGCCACCCAGAAGTCATGTACCTGGGTTTGTATTTTATACCTTTTCCCACTTCCTCTCTCATTGTGTTTCCCTCTTTCTCATTCATCTGCTGGTTTTGGGGTGACATGTTCATTTTTATCAAGTGTCCATTGACTTGTCCTTCTTTTCTTTCTGCTCTCTGCAGCTCTGCTAAAACATTGCCAATCCAATATCACTGGAAGAAGTATTGATTCCAGTAAAAGGAATGTTTAACTAGAGTTCTTAGCTAATGTGACTACTAGCAAGATTTGGATCCTTCCATGTCTAGATCCCCCTGATGTGTGCTGACCCTCCTCACAGTTAAGAGCTCTGTCTGATGCTCCCTTTCTGCTTGAAAAAAGAATGAAATGCAAGTGGTAACAAAACTCTTTTTCCCCTTGGAAGGGATCCTGCAGCATGGCTGCAGTGCACTGGTAGGACTTAATACAGAGATAAGTTCCAGCTGAGCTACTTAATGTTCACAATATCTTAAAGGAGAGGGAGTATTGCAAAGCGGAGGAGATCCTAGGCAGCGCTCTGGAGCTCCAGACCCCTTATGCATAAGAATAATATGTTAATTATTCAGGCCAACAAGTTTTGCATCTCAGCTGCAGTCTTACTGTAAGCTGACAGGCAAAGAGAGGAAATGGTCTGAGACCACAAACTCTAAGGTGCCCTTGGTACTGAGAATATCACAGGCCAGCAGTGGAACTGAAAGAATGGTGCAGATGCAGCTGAGGGAGAGGAAGGCGAAGTGTTAAATAGGCATATGTGCTCTGCTAGATTGAGCTGTTTGGAGAAGAGGGATGAAGCTATAAAATCAAGATTTAGATTTTTACAAGTTCAAGGGAGGATAGCTACCATTTGCAGTTCAGCTTTGAGTCTCTTTAGTAAAAAAAAATTTGGCTTAGACTGAAGTTAATGAAGTTTAGTTAACACCGTAAGTAAATTTTTCAAAGAATCCCTCACTCAAAACCTGTTCACTTATCTACCAAATAGATTATATGAGGCAAATTATAAGAGTTTTGGGTTTTTCAGTATTTCTGGTTTCTGAGCACAGTATCCAAAGCAGCTGAAACATTTGTATGGTTTTGCTTTTCTTTCCAAACCTAACAAGGGTGCAGCTCTAGTAAATGACAAAATCCAGATAGAGTGTGGGAGCAGCAGGATCCCAAATTAAACAACTGTGAGGTTGATAAATGCTTCCAGTAGCAGATTTAACTACAGATGGAATCGTTTGACCATTCGACACGCCACAGTCCGCTTGTTGGGGGCTTCCGACCATCTCTCTGCAACATTAACTTCATAAAAACTCCCATCAAAGAGCCCCCATCAGAGTCACAGTGCCTTTTTCAGAGCATTTTCAAACAGCAGAAATAAACATTAAAAGATTCTGCCCTTCCTTCCTTGACATTTTTCTGACAGCAAATTAGAATCAGATGGAAGGCATCATTATTTCCACAAAAATTATAATGCAAATGAATTCCTCTACAATAACTTAAAAAAATTCCCAAACAACCTAAACCCAAACCTTTTAAAAAATATGTATGCATTTGGCCAATAAATTCAAAGACACAGAAATTTTTTTCAAGGCTCATGTATCAATTTTTATTCCTGTCCTTGGCCATGTTCTTCACTAACCAGCACTTTTAACAAGCAGTTTATTTATTATCCTGCACAACTGATAATTTCATTCTTCAGGTGTTTTTCTGCCTTTCCAGGTTGGTTAACTGCTTGGGGCTTTTTTTGTTTTGCTTATGTTTTGGTTAATTTCTTTTTTAAGTAGGCATTGATTTTCTGCACTTTGAAATGACAAAATAATTGCGTACCTGGCATTAGGAAAATAAATATGCAGCAAATTAGAGTATTTTCATTCCAAGAAGCTCTAAGAATTGGAGATGATATAATTTTAAATTGACAGTTTTTGAAAAGCAGAGTTTCAAACACAAGCAGGTGGTTCCCCTGCCTTCATGCTGGTGAGCACTATGCAAAAGACTGTCAGTGCTCTCCAGAGAATCTGTTCACTGAGAAGGTGCTGAACCAGGATATTGATTTTGTGAACTGGAAATTTAAGAGAGATCTGAGATTGAATATATGTGGTTGAATGTAAATAGATACAAAAGAGGACTGAGTTGTGCACATGTTTGGAGGATGACATTAATTTATTAGTATTGAATAACTGATTCCCCAATATAATTTAGAAAGGTTTATGACACTTTTCTTGGCCACCTACATGATATAATTGCTAAAGAAGACAGCACTATACCTTTATCCTTTAATGATTGTGTTCTCCACAGCATTGGAGTTAGGGACATCCACTGCTTTTTGTCTTTTGTTGTCTTGATTTTTTTTTCCAAACACCCCTGGCAAAGTGCAGGATGTTGACCCAGAGAGTGCTTGTGTTTCCTTGTGAGCTATTAGGTATTTCTCTACTGTCAGCAATAATTACTTTTTTAGAGTGATGGAAATCAGATCTATTTTGGCTCTTCATTGATAGTTCTTTGGAAATATTCTCAGGATCTAGTAACATTGACATTGAATTGAAATTCTAGTTGGCAGATTACTTCATAATTATAATCGACTTAGCTACAACTAAGTAGCTAAGTGTAGAGCTATTTGTTATTATTTGTGTTTATATGCTGTAGTATTCACAACACACTATCCAACATTCACCCACACCTTTTACCCACAGAGAAAGTCTCGGTGGGTACAGACTCAGAACTGCTCATGATCTAAATCCAAAACCAGGTACTCAGAGGTCCTTCAAATTTTAATTAATTTCTGAATACTTATATTCATATATTTATATATATGTTTTGTTTTTTTTTAACTCTAAGTATCATTCTGAATGTTCCAGCTAGAACATAAAGCTAGATTATTTGTTAGGATTATAAGCCTGGTCTCATATTCATACTGAATACATCATCCAGGAGTTTAGTCTTGTTTTCTAAACTATATTGAGGTAAAAACTCGCTATTTTCCTGTAGTGAAGATACCTCTTGGTACATTGCCTGCTCACAGCTGGCTTTCTAAGGTGTACATTTCAGGCTTCTATCTGCCCTCAGGCTGCAAGTCAGGTCTTTATTGCTCTCAGTGGTTGTTGAGATAGGCTGTAGGTGCAAAGGTGTAAGTACAAGGCCTGTGCTGAAGAGCCAGGCCAGGCCAGGTGTTCAGCCATGCACATCTCACATTGGTGCATAGGGCATGTCCATATCAACTATTATACATGTTTTAGCAAATTTTGGCACTGGTCAACTGAAAATAAGTGGTAGTAAAAAATGTGATTTTACTGTTTCACCAGTGTCAGAAGATGAACTTCATGAAGGTGGTAATATCACACAGTTACTGCTCTCCTTTAGTGTAAGGCTCCCAGTATTCATTATGAATATCTACAAATCAGTTATCACAGTTACGGGCTTGCTGGGATGCTCATTTTACAAACACCAAACAAGAAATACCCAAAGGTAGTGGTTGATTCATTTACAGATGATTTAGGACCCAAATTCAGTTTGAAATTGAATGACATCTCAACTCATAAACATCCACTTAGGTTCTTGTTCTATTTGGAAATGTTCAAGACGATGAGGGCCAGGTTGCCTGTGGCAGAAGTAAGAGAAGTATTACTTATGTATTCCAGACCTTATGTTTCCAATCCATAGAACCATAGAATGCTTTGGGTTGGAAGGGATCTTAAAGATCATCTAATTCCACCCCCCTGCCATGAGCAGGGAACATTCCACCAGACCAGGTTACTCGGAACCGCATCTGGTTTGGTCTTCAACACCTCAGTGGAGGAAGATTACACAACCTCTCTGGGCAACCTGTTCCAGTGCCTCACCACCCTCACAGCAAAGAATTTTGCCTAATATATGAAGGACTTACTGTCCTTCAGCTTAAGACCATTACACCATGTCCTATCATTACATCCTTATCCTTTGGCCACAAGAAATAATCTCACCTGCATTTATCCAGCACTGAGGTAAAACCTTGCTTCCTTCATAAAGAAAAGTAAACCGGGAATATCTGTCCAAGACATGCAAACGTTCTGAACAACTTTCTATTTATTATGTACTTGAATGTCCTTCTGATGGGTGACTACGCCTTTGCTAGTGGCACTCAAAGAGCCAAAAGAAACATATGTTGTGAAAAGTACCTTTAGCAAAACAGACAGATGGATAGGTAACACTTTAAAACAGGGTGGCCAATGATTAGCAATTCATTTGGTATTCATTGGAATAACATTAATTGTTATGAATAAATTACATTTAACAACACTTGGAATTTTGTGAAAAGAACATTTGCCTTTTGGGGACTTTGTGAAAAGGAAAAAATAAATCACTTTTTTATTTTTTCCATTTTTTTTATTTTTCCCATCTCAGAAAATTGGTTTTTTTGCAAGATCTTCAAGAAAACCACAAGCTGTGTACCAATGTTTTAGAATTTTCAATGCTTCTGATACTAATATGATCTCTAAGTAAGTTTTCACTCAGATCATGCTTTTAATCTTTTTTTTACAGCAGTTGAAAAATTTCTAAACTGCTCAACCCTTTCTGCTGTTTAATCACTCTCCTACTCAGTTAAATACAACACAGAAGTGAAAAAATATACCTATTGCTTGTAAGCTGTAAACAGTCCATAGATTGTGTTCTGATGATTACAGACAGTTTATATTGGCTAGACCAAGCTTTAGCTGTCAGCACATAAAGAGAGAAATGGACAAAAGAGGCTCTGAGAACAGATGTTGACACTGGAAGCTCAAATTCAGGGATCCTCAGCCTGTGGCTGTGGAAGCCCAGCTGGGAGAAAGAGACAGGCTGCATTCATAGAGCCTCTCTGGGATCCCTGCCCCATGCAGGTACCCAGCCATTGAGAGACAGGAAGATGAAAGGCTGCTTCACAGATGTCACCTGCTGAGGGTTCAGCAGCCTGTCCAGAAATGTCATGTTTGGCAGCTGGTGGAGGATCCCTCCCACCAGCTCTGGCGCACAGATTCTCACAGTATTCCGGGAAAGATGCTTACACGGGGGCTTCCTAATGAGACAACATTAAAGAGAATTTTTGGCTTCTGCCTGTAACAGCACGTTGACATTAACCTAGCTGTCCATTCATTACACAGTTCTCCTGAAGATCAGTCACTCTAACAAAATGAATTTTAGGCATAAGCATGAAGCCAAATTACCCTGGAAAATTGTCGAGATGGCTATCTCGTCTCATTCTGTTAAACTGATTCTGCAATCCTTTGTTTCCTTGTATGTTTCTGAAATTCTATTGATACAGGCTCAGTCAAGGCACTTGGCTCAAAAAGCAATACAAAATGCAAAGTCTTGGAGGATATATGACACTCAAACATGGCATACTGAAGCTCCTGGGTCCTACTATCTGCTTGGATAGTAATATATGACCTCATCTGAACACAGGTTTTGAGCATCATCAGAAAAGATCAGAGAATATTTCTGAGAAGGTGAAAAACAAGGGCAATAAGAATCTGGCAGAAGGAAGTTAAGATCTGAGCAGAAGGGTGCTAAAGTGAAGTGGAGAAAAGTTATTGCTTAAATTGTTTGGGAGAGGTTAGTGTTTGCCCTTTTTTCCCCTACAGCCCTCAGGTTAAGGCAAATGGCACATGCTTTGTGTTTTGTCTTTTGGGCTACTTCTGATATGCATAGAAAGAACAAGGGGTCCTTTTCCATACTGCATACAGGCTCAGGGAACTGACAGGCCTTGATTCTTGTAAATCAATTGCATTCCCAGAAATATTACTTAAGTGCATGGGATCTAAAATTGCATTTAAAATTACTCAGAATGGTAAAATTTCTCATTCAATTTTTTGAAGCTTTACAATTTTCACCTATTTTTCCTCTCTTGTTTCTGTATTCAATGTGCTAATAAGAATAGCCATGCTTTTAGCACGTGAGATTTTTGCTATAAAATCTACCTAGTAGTGGATTGCCTCTTAAGAGCATTCAGAGGTATCAAAATTCCACTCTGTCTCAGGGAAGGACTATGATCATCCACATTTTTCACAACTATAGTTTGGTTATTGCTTTGGTTCTTCCCAAGGAGGCTTCTTGCATATCAGGCTAGAATAGGCAATGCTCCTCAGAACCTATGGCAGGAAAGGTTTGCCTGAGCATGCCAAGCAGAAGCACTAAAAAGAAATTTGTTCATTAGTCACATAAAATTGAAACTGAAATCACTTTTAGCACTACTACTGTTTTTGACTGTGGTGACTGGAACTTTAGAGCATTAGGGTCATCTTGACACTTTAGTCCCTGTTTTGCAAAAGGGGAGGAGAAAAATAATGAGTGAAAAACTAGAGGAGGAACTAACAGAAGGAAGAAAACACTGAAAAACATGATTTTAAATACATTCACAGCATCGACCAATTGGAGAAGCATATAGTGTCAAGCTTTGAGCTTGGATCGGAGCATTAGCACTGACAAAGCTGTGGTGATTAAAGTTATTGACAGCTCTCAGCTATTTCCATCTTTTAAGAGGAACTGGGAGGATATTTCAATGTGTGGCAGTCCAAATTAAGATATCTTTGAAAAAAATCTAATTTTGAAAAGGTGAAATGTTTAGCATTTTTTTTAAATTGGTTATTTAATGTGAAAATCTGACTAAGAGAAAACTTTAGTTCCATTGGCGTGCATATGATTAGAACATATAAAGAAGAATAAAACCATAATATAAAGGATGTCTTAGACAAAACCTGAAAAAATCCCCTTAGGTCCTGGCCCCTTTTAGTGTTTTCAGTGCATTCCTTGCCCTCTTTATATTTGTGAGAGAACCTTAGCAAATGTTGGAATTTTCTCTTTAGGAGACATTGATAAGTTGAACTACGGAACACTAAATATACATATCAATGAATTTTTATATTTATAAAAGTAATATTTTATTTTAAATACAGTACTATATTCTCCACCATCAGGTTAGACTTCTGTCTAGTTGAGAAGGAGTTCTTTAATTAAAGAACATAAAATTTAAATGGTTCAGAAAATGTCAACATGGGTTCCTATTTTCAGCCCAACACAGATGATAGAATGAGAGGGCATAAATGAAAATTAAAGAAAAACAAATTCAGAACAGATGTCAGGAAGCATTTTTTTCAAGCAGCGAATCATAAATGTGTGGAATAGCTTACTAGGCAAGATAGTTAAGGCAAAAACACAGAGGTCATTAAAGAATCAATTAGAAGACATCATGGTGTAGATGGAAAAGGGAATGAGGCATTATGAGCTAAACCGCCTCTGCTCACTGCAAGACTGTCTCATGTTCTCAAGAAATCTGTAGATTTCTGGACACTGGTAGATGTCTTTCAGACTCTAGAGTAGGTGCTAGCTGGAAATCCATACAGCTCTCTACTTCTTCTCTCCTACTCTCTCCCTTGCTTTCTGCAGGTACCCAACACAACTTTCAGGAATACCATCAAAGCAGTTTTAATGATAGGAGAATTTGCATTAAATATGTGTTAGATGTGCCAGTGAAATCTTTGAAAGTGACTTTATTATCATAAAACAAATTTGCCAGTGTAGAACAACAAGCTACTTCTTAGTATTAGTATTAGTACTACCTGGTTTAAAGATGTCTTCTACTAGGAAGATTTTAGTATCCTTAATTTTTTTTTTTTGTGAGTGTTACCATTATAAAGAAACATTCAATACCGTATGTAAATGCTGTTGAAGATGGTGTGGTAGAAATACTTAAAAGAGAAAGCCCAGTCTTACAAATAAGTCAGGACAGTGCACCTGGCAAGTTGTACAGCAGAAACAAAGACTCAGACCTTGATGTTCTGTCAGAATGGGGCAACCAGAGGATCTGGCTTAGGTGAGGATAGATAATGAAGAAGAATTTGGTTTACTATAAATCACCTACATGTATGAATGGAAAAGGAGGACAAACAAATAACCTCTGTTGCTCAAGACTATTTTGAAACAAAAAAGAAATCTGAAGTGATAATTATATCTCAAAAGCGACAGATGTTAAAACAACAAGATGCTTTAAAAACAAGTACAGGCTAGAAATGAACTAAGATGAAATTATTGCACCAAGCCAGCTGACCGCAATTATTTCCAGCATATGCTATTTCAATAACCTGTAAAATTCTAAATATATAGGAACTAAGAGTCATATTTTTACTTTGCAAATCTAGAAAGAGTTCTTTAAAGGGCTAGTGCATTAGGAGGGTAGGATGATTTTTTAACCGTTTAAAACATTCAGAGAACCAGCTCATTTTTGGTGAAAAAATTTCTCTTGTGTTAGTCTGTGTATTAGAAACAGAAAACTGCATCTTTCGACATTCTTGATATAAATAAACTGATATAAAATTATATTAGGCAATCCCAGATTAACAGGTTGGATTTGGTCAATGGGCAATGCAGCCTAAATAGCAATTTAGTCAATGAAGTGCAAAACACCATTCAGCTCACCCTGAAGTAAACAGTCAGGTCTGGTGAGATTAATGTCTGGGTAGGAATAGTAGCAACTTAAATCACACTATTTGAGAAAATCCTTTTTATGGTTGTATTGGTTTGGCACAGCCTGGTTTTAGGCAGCAGGGGGACCACAAAGATGGCTCCTGTGAGGAGCTGCTGGAAGCTTCCCACCCTGTCTGGCAGAGCCAATGGCTGATGGCTCTGAAGATGGACATGCTGCTGGCCAGAACTGGGCCAATGAGAGAGGCTGGTAACGCCTCTGTGATGACATATTTAAGGAGAAAATTATCGCGGTTGCCGGGGTACGGCAGACCCCGTCTGGGTCTGAGGAGGCTCCGAGGCTGCAGCCGCGATAAGAGTCTCAGAGAGCGTCCTCGGTGGCAGCCGCACTGGGGGGTGCAGTAGCCACAGATGGTTAAAGACAGGGAAGGCGAAGGAGAGGCCGCTGAAGACGAAGAGGCAGGAGACGTTCTTAGGGTGGAATTCCGAAGCCTTTATT
>VXAZ01008023.1:633472-812485 GCA_013399875.1 Gymnorhina tibicen
TGGGAGGGACTCACGCTGCAGCAGGTGCGGTTTGGCTGCTGCTCGTGAGGGGACCCACATTGGGAAGTTCACAGAGAACTGTCTCCTGTGGGAGGGACCCCACGGCCTCACAGGGAAGGACTCTTCTCCCAGAGCAGTGGAAGGAAATCTCAGTGATGGACTGACCAAACCCCCCTGCCCTGCCTCCCTGTGTTGTCAGTGGGAAGGAGGGAGGGGCTGGGGGGGGGATTATTTTACTTCTCATGATCCTCCTCTGATTCTGTTAGTAATAAATTCACTGTGCAACTTAAGGTGAGCCTGTTTCGCCCTTGAAGTGTTTCTCCCGGTCCTTATCTCACTCACGAAGCCTTCGTTAATTTTTTTTTTCCTTTTCCCTCCTCTGCCCAGCTGTGGCAGGAAAGGCTGAGCGAGCAGCTCTCATGGGTGCCTGGCATTGGGCCGGCATTGGGCCAGCATCAAACCACAACAGTGGCTACTATGATTTTCATTTACCTTAATTTATTTAGGAAGTGATTAAATATGAAACACATTAATCTTTTCCTGTGACCACCAGATCATTGGATGAAATGTTGCTATCTGTGTTTAAGATACTTACAGCTGATTTAGCCACCATAAGCTTCCTTGTCATTAAAAGAGAGAAATTGGCTGCTACAAAGGACAAGGTTTTGTCTCAGTCTAAAGGACATCAGATCAATCACATTATGAAAGAGCCCATTTTTCTCTGCTAAGGGGATACAAAGGGAGTTTAAGGTGACTAGGTTGGTGTTGAAATCTAATTAATGCCACTCACAATGTTGAGTTCTTACCTTGCTACGAACACTCTTCTCATAGAATCATGGAATCATTAAGGTTGGAAAAGGCCTCCCAGATTGTGGGGGCCAGTGGCCCATAATACAAGGGATAGAAATCCTCTCCAGTTTAAGGTGAATTTAAAAGATCTTTCCTAGGATGCTGTTGCATTATACAAATGTATCCCAGTTCTGCTTTCCCAGTTGGCCTCCCCACCCCTTTATACCTTATCTGCTCCTTACTTAGAAAGCTCTCCCTTCCCCATTCTCCCATTGGACCTTGTTCCCTGCCACTCACTCAGATTTTCCCTTTTGCTCCCCTACCCTAGTCCCGCCTATGCACCGCCCCTGTCCCTGATGCTTTCCCCGCCCCCATATATAAACTGAAAACCTCCATCCCTAAGGCCTTTGGTGCTTGGTCCTCTTCATGCACGGGACTCGAATAAACCTGTGCCGTGGAATTCCACACAAAGACCCTTCCTGCCTCCTCGTTGTCGACCTGTTGAAGAAGCTGGTGCATGTGTGTGTGTCTGTGTGAATGCAGTGGCTGCCTGCATTCTGCAACTTTCTGTTAGAGTCAGTTTGGGAGGTCATAGCACCCCACCAGATGTCCCCCTGGACTTTGACACTGGATCATCAATTACAACCTTTGATCACCATGGCCACTAAACCATATCATGAAGTGCCATGTCTACTCATTTTTTGAACACTTCCAAGGATAGTGACTCCACCACTTTCCTGGGGAGCCTGTTCTAAGGCTCCAAGTTTAATTAAATTACACTTGTAAGATCCTTGAAGTTATAAGGAACTTATGCTTGCACATTCCTTAAAAAATGCTCTTTACTCTTGCATCTTGCGAGAAGGTAGCAGGATAAAGAACAAAATTCTCAGTGGAGACTACGGAACAATTACTTCTTCCCATCGAAGGAATGAGTAGGGCTAAGAGAGGCCAACAAGCAGGTCTTACCTCTGGCTGTGGAGAGTCCAACAGATATTTCAACAAAACTTATTTCTGTAAAGCACATCCACAGAAAAGTAAAAAATGGTAGATTTTTGCTGATCTCCAGAATTTACCCACAGCTGTTCTCCTTAAATTGTATACAGTGTTTGAACATATTTGGAATTACATCGTGAAATGTACTTTTCATAGTTTCTTCAATCTCTCCCTGTTTATAGACAGAAAATTAATCTGAAATTGCAAAACTGAGCTATTATTTGCAAGCCAATAGCATGCAGGGATGGGTTGCCTCCCAGGTGATTCATGCTATCTGAAAAGTCCGTTTATTTGTAACGCAGTGCTTGGACTACATCAATGTTCAGCAGAGAGAGATGAGCCACCTCAGGGTATATGACCCTATTTGACAATTAAGTTTTGGCAGGACAAATTGCCTCCTAGAGGTGCCTACATCAGTCTGCTGAATATACAGGAAAACCAGAAAATCCGCTCATGTTTGAAATCTTAACTTTCAGATGACTGCAAGTAAATGAGGGCGAATTGTGGCTACAAGGGAATGTTTGCTATAGCCGCCTGCATATCAAGAGTGATCACAGGCAGTGACATGAGAAACACACAGGCCACAAAATAATGCTCAAACTTTTGGAAGGGAAGCAGACATCCACATACGCAGGCAGACTCATGTCTTAATTGGGCTCAGGCATGTATGTTGCATATGTTGCCAAATTTGACATCATTACATATGATTTGCAGTAAAACAGAAATGCATCAGACGACAGAATTAGCAATAGAGGCTTCCATTTCTGTTTGGGTGGGTAAGGAAATGCTCACCAAGGTTCTTAACATGAAGTGCCAGACCTACTGTGACTTAGTGATTCTAAACTCCCTGTTTAATAAAATAGGGAGTAAATTGGCTTATGCCATTGGACCTGTGCTTTTGGCTACATGACTGAGCATTTGTTTTGGAAGCTGGAGACTCTGGTTTTGGTCCCAATGTTAATTAATTGTACCAGGCATTTGCAGTGCAGTCCACCAAGGAAGGTGTAAGACAATGTCTGGATGTGGATTATTTAAACATTACTGGCTCATCCAAAGGGCTTTAGTGGTCAGGTAATGACCAGATGGAGCAGTTAAGGCCTGTGGGTGAAGCCAATTGTTCTGCATTTGTGAAGGACCTCCAAGTGACTCTGTATTGCTCAGAAAATTTTGGACTTATTTTTTTAAATTTCATTTTGTAATTTAATTTATTTTTAAAATGTTTTACAAATCTAACTCTTAATGTCATTATACTGCTGCTCTGCTCTGCCAGAACACTCTGTTCAGGGGCCACAGTCTGCTCATCCTTGCTTTATCTTAATGGGAAATCATTCTGTTTGAAGCAATGCAAAAGCAAACTACTATGTGCAAATTATCTTAAAATTAAATGTTTCTCTGTGGAAGGAAGATGTCAGCTCTCCTTCCAAATGATAAATCGAGAAAGATAGTTTCTGAATGGAAAACCAGAAAAAGCCCATCTCTCCAAGCAATTGCCAGGTAGCTATTTTGATTTGTGGAGCTATCAGTGCCTCTTCACATCCTGCTTTAGGACTTCATTGACTTTCTAGAGCAGGTAACTCACTCCACTCCTCACACTACACTCAGGACCACTGATGCCTCACAGCCTGTACAAACTGGAGGGTGGTCTGTACTGGAGGGTGGTAAGAGGCACAGAGATTCCCTCTGAGCATGAGGAGCAGGCCCAGGACTATGCTGAAGTGCAGAACATGGCCTGCATCTGGCTGTACTTGCAAGCCATTGATAATGGTGGTGTCAAGGCCACTGCATTTCCCACTTTGAAAGGAGACTTAGCAGGTCTGTACCTGGATTTATTCCAGTATGACTGGAGCCATGGCAAGGAGTAGACAGTAGGGTAGTATATAGTCATTTTAGTCCTTTGGGTGGGTATATGCCACCTAACGCATTAGTTTTCAAAACTATTCCTCATCTGTTGTTATGACTGTTGAATAGAAGATTGTTGTTGGGATCCTGTTGAATAGCAGAGCCCTGGAGAACAAAGTGTTGGTGACATCTATTAAAAAAAAAAGTATGAACCTAAGAAAGACAAAGCAGTGGAAAGTTCTTCTGTGGGGCCTTGGATGTCTTCCATGGAATGACAAAGACTTGATAGAGACCTCCTTCAGGTGGCTGGTTGTCTCAGGCTGCCTGCACGGTCATGGCATCTTTTGGAACACCAAACTGCCTAGTCTGGCTTCTACTTGGAATGTGACTCCATCTGGTGAGAGCTTGCCAGTCTCCACAGACTGCATAGGGAGCTTAGGGGGTCTTCCACAGATCAATTTCATTTTATACTTCTGCTTAAACCCAGTGGAAGCATCTCCAGCTGAAAGCTGAACATGTACTCGCTGTGACATTCACAGAGAGACGAAGGGAAAATATCTACAGGGAATGAGGAAAAGATCAGAATCAAAAGACTTAAAAAGAAGGAAGGAAAGAAAATTATATAGAAACACGATATAAGAAGGAAATGACATTGGAACTGCAGATGGAGAGGCAAGTGTCTTAACACAGAACATTTAAAAAAAACCCTTCTGTAACTGTTTGGATGCTAGTTTCCCATTTCTTCATAAAGTAGAGGATTCAGTGAACCAGAACTGAGGAGCATTTCTTCTATTTCTTGCTTCTCTCTTAAGTTTCAACTTCTGCTAGCAGTAAGAAGCAAGTAGGTAACTGGTACTTTTGTTCTGGCATATCTTTCCTCTAGAATAAATTCCCATATGTTAAAAGATTTGTTTTGATTTTATATGCTTTAAAGATATTTTCCATCAATACTGTTCACATTTTAATTACAATAATTAACATAGTTTTCCAATATTTTTTTGTGCCTTTGATTATATGCCTAAAAATGTTGCAGCTGTGTTTACCTATATCCTTTTTGTCTCAGGCTTCATCTGAAATGAGAATATCACTTTATATATAGCTTTCTACTGGCTTTGTGAACTGTTTTTCACAATACCCCAGTTTAGCTTCATATACATTCATACAAAGGAAAGTACTCAGCTCTCCCAATTTGAGTGGTTCTGGAACAGAAATCAGGATAGGCAGAAATTCCCGGAGTAAATTGTGTGACTTTTCAAGAAACAGCAAAATATATTTTCTGTTTGAACAACACAAAAATATGTATTACCAGAGAATGCTTCCTAAAAAAACCCTAGTGGTGGAAAGATACACCTTTGCCTGTCGTTATTCAACAGAGGAGGAGATATTAGAAAAACTGTTGATTAGAAACTGAATTTTTATCCTTGTTTCTAGTAGTATATGTAATGAACAAATACTCTTCCATCATCCTTTTTCCAGGGATATTATTTTATCTTCCATGTAGCTGACCTATTTCTGGGAAAAAGGCAAGGTGAAATGTAATTAAGTTTTTTACAGTTGGTGTGGACAAGAGATCTCCCACTCATTATCGAACATCCACTACCATATGTGGTCTGCAGAGCAGCCAGACATTTGTGGTCCAGCAGCTGCTAAGAATTTCTGATGGGTTAGGCTTAGAAGTCTCTTCATTGGGAATTGGAAAGGTCCATGGAGTTTCCACAGTGGCTACTGGAATTCCCTTCCTGCATGAAAGAATCCAAAGAGCATATCTGAAAGCAATTGTTTCATATAGATTGCTCTGCTGCCAGCTCCAGGAGGCAGCTAGCAGGAAGAGAGGAGTTGCTGTTGGTGTGGGGGATTTCAAAAGAATTCACCAAAGGACTTGAGAATTGCTTTCTATGAAAAGACAAGAATGGAAAGCAAAGATAAGTGAGGAAGAAGAGGAAAAAACCTGGACAAGGAAGGAAGAATGAACAAAAAAATAAAGAGATGAGTAATAAAAGGTGGGTGATCAGGACCTCTAGGTCCTAAGGCAGATGTAAAGGAAGCTTCCACATTTCCTGATATTATTTTTCATTGAAAACAGTTTGCCAGAACTGGATGTTTCAAGCATGCATTACTTTGTCCAGTTACTCCTGAAACACACAGGTTTCATGAGCCATTCAACAGCCAAATAATAAACTGAGGGATGGAGGCAAAGTATTTAAGCAGGTTTGTCTTCTCCATTGCTTATGTAGCATAGTGGAAGCTTTCTTCTGAAAAGCCAGTGGGCTATGGAGCAGCATCACCTTCCTTTATGTAGTGCCTATTGAATATGTGATCCTTCTTTCATGAACATGCCCAACAGACTATTCATCATGAGATTGTGCATTTTGCTACATTTTCGTAAAGGACTTCCACAGTATTTTCCTGGTAAAAAATGTTATCAGAGGCTGTGATCATGAAATATTATCAACCTCAAGTACTCAGTAATCATGAAACTTAAAAATTGTGAGAATTTTTAAAAAAATATTTTCTGATTTGCATTTCTGTGGTGTGATTCAACTTTTGCCACAAATGTGAGGGCTAGAAAGCTGCTGTTTTTTTATGAGACATTGAGATTTCCACTTAAGCAATGTCACTTCAGGGACTACTTTTTCAAGAGAAATGACAAATATTTCAGTATTCATACTAAATTAATGAATTGCACAGCATTCTCGTGACTTTTGAAGACAACTCAAATTGCTGCATATGTTTTGTGGACAACCCCTTATTAACTGATCATTCGCTGTGACAAGTGCAGTTTTTATTTCTTGGGCAGATTTCCCTCTAGACTTTGTAACCTAAATACTGATTTGGCAGTTTACTTTCTTAAAGCAAAAGGAATTAAATTCTTCCTTCAGGCAATTTAAGTGAAGCTGATTTTAATATTAAAACCAGTGAAGTTACTTTAGTCATAAAATGCAATCAAAGCATCCAGAATGTCATGAGGTATCTCATACTCCATAAAATGGCACATCCTAACATTAGATATAGCCTGAGATAATTAATATTGTGCTTTAATTCTGAAAGACTCTTTAATTTGCAGGATGTTTTTTGAAATTGGGCTTTGATTCTGGAACATATATATTTGGTTTATTTCACAGAACACTAGGAAGCAGTCAAATGGGAAGAAATAATTCCTACATTTTATGACTGTGTTCATTGAATGGGATCAAGTCAATTTGCTCCAATGGAGATTTCTGATATACTGTGTGTTGGGTCAGAAGCATTGCCTGCAGAAGGAGCAAGTCAAACCCTATTGTCTAAGGTGTGAATTTTCTTCTTTCAGGAGATCCTTATACAATAATAGAATTGTTTTTGTTGGAAAAGACTCTAAAATCATTGTGTCCAGCCATTAGCTTAACACTTCCATATCCACATCCTTTTATGGTCTTTGATTTTTCTGAAATAATTTGAACTTTTGGCTCTTACAGCAAAAGACACACAACGTGATGCCTAAGCTCAGAGACCAATAGAAATGCTGTAACTGATGAGGAACTGATTGTAATGATAAAAATGGCCAACAGCTTGGGGTCCTCCATTTCAGGGCTCCAAAGGTTGAAAGCGTATGTTTTACATTATTTTGGGTTTTTATAAGATGTATGTATGAGGAAGAACAGTCACTGACTATGTGTATCAAGAGGTACTTGGATATCTGAGGGAGAATTTGGACTCTTGACAGTAAAGTGGGGATCCCACACAACTCGTGTGTGTTGGTGCTCACTGTAGGACAGAGAACTGAGTCAGCATTGGCAGCTGATGGGTCTGAACACTAAACATCACATGTAAACTTGCTTGAGGCAGTTTCACTCCTCAGAACCTGAGACAGGATTATTTTAGGTTTTAATCTTGGCTGCTTTATGTGATTCACCTCAATAAAAATTAAGTTACCTAAAGGCCTCACTATAGAGCAAGACACTTAATTTTAAGCAGCTGAAATTGGAAAAGTTGACCTTGTGCCTTCCTACAGAGAGTCATCCATGTTCTGGGGGGCATCTGGGGGGAAGAGAGGGGATTGTCCCGCTCAGCTCTGCACTGGGGCGGCCTCACCTCCAGTGCTCTAGTCAGTTTTGGGCGCCACAATATAAGAAGGACATTAAACTATTAGAGAACATCCAAAGGTGGGCCATAGAGATTTTGAAGGACCTTGAGGGGAAGCTGTATAAGGAGAGACTGAGGTCATTTGGTCTGTTCAACCTGGAGAAGAGGAGACTGAGGGGACACCTCATTGTAGTCTACAACTTTCTCGTGAGTGGAAAGGAAGGGGCAGACACTGATACCTTCTCTCTGGTGACCAGTTCCAAGACCTGAGGGAACTGCCTGAAGTTGAGTCAAGGGAGGTTTATGTTGGATTTTAGAAAAAGATTCTTCACCCAGAGGGTGGTTGGGCACTAGAACAGGCTTCCCAGGCAAGTGGCCACAGCACCAAGCCTGACAAAGCTCAAGAAGGATTTGAACAATGCTCTCAGGCAAATGGTGTGACTCTTGGGGCTGTTCTGTGCTATGTAGGGCCAAGACTTGGACTCAATGATCCTTGTGGGTCCCTTCCAACTCATCTTATTCTGTGATTCTGTGATTCTGTGATTTTGTGGTTCTGTAAAAGGGGGTTGTTGTTCAGCTCTGTGTGCTTCAGCACTGTGTTCATTCACTACTCCTGAGAGACAGTTATATCAGACTTGTAAGGGTGTGGTTCAAAAGCTTTCTTAAGAGTGACTGCAATAATCAGTGAGCATATAGGCATAAATTGCCAATACTGCATATTGATGGTCTTGAAATATTTATATTCATTAAATATACTAGGTTCACAAGTAGAGTATATTTTTATAACTATAGTACTATGAACTGTCTGTGGGATCAAGGACACTGGTGTCTTCAGCTGGATCAAAGGTATTCAGAAGCCACATTGTGTCGTCAGTGGCAATGCTACAGCCTCAGTGTTTTCAGTAGGTTTTATGGGGCAGGGCCAATACATTGTTGCTACAGCAGAAGAAATAAAACTTCAGCTGGATCAGAGGGACTAAGAGGAGTGAAAACCCTTGAAACCTTAATTTCACCAAGAAACTAAGCAGAGAGGGTTTTAAAAAGATGCAGGCAGAAAACTTGCTAAGTTGTTATTTGGGATTTGACATCCTATCTGGTATAATTTAAAACAGTTGTACAGCTTGAAACAGAGTTTTTCACTTTTTGAACCACAAAGCTACTCTTCAACCTTCAACATTTCTGGTGAATCAGGCTGTATTTTGGCCAACCGTTGGATATTCCATTGGCCACCAAGTATCCTATGGGTCTGTGCTTTTACTGAACACAAAGGTGACATAATGACTGATTATTATACTCCACTAGACTTCTGCTGATCATTAACACAACCTCATGGCCTGCTGATGGTACACAGAGCACAGCTTGGCAGCCGTAGGAACAGAAATGAACCCACTGTCTGACAGAGGAAGAGGGATAGGAGTTTATGGAGCAAGCATCTGCATCCAGGCTGTTGTTCTAACAGGCTGTGAGAGGTGAGAGATGTTCTTCTCATCTTCTGGTGGCCTCAGCAGTCTATTTCAGCAGCACACAGCAGCATACAGCAAGTGACAAAGCAGTTAATTACAGTACTGTTTGCATCCCTTTGTTAATCACATTTCCCCTGCCTTCTCTCATCTCATTCACAAGTTGTCTTGCTGTCTTGGTGCTGAATATGGGAGAATTTGATTCAGACAAATATTTTAACCTCTGTAAAATGTAAGACTCCTTTTCAAGTGTCGAAAACAGAGGAAAAGTATCAAGGGGAACAGGAAGACCATCCTGAAGGAGGGGTCACGGGCAGCATCTACACGCAAAGTAATTACTTTCTCTTCTACAAGGAAGTGGGAATTTTTTCAGTGCCTACTTCTGCCACAACAAGCCAAACACCTTCCACAAAGAGCACTTCAGTCAGTTCTGAAGATCTATGTCATTGTAAAGATCAGTCTTCAACCAATCTGTGTAAGCAAAGAAACTCTCTTCAAACACTGAAGTCACTAGTGGCCAGGAGTAGCCTATCTGCTTGATTTTAAGTTTAGAAAACTGATAGAAGAAGCAAACTTGTGCTAAGGAGCAAAAAGTGTATTAGCAAAAAAGAAGCAAAGAAGTGGTCAGGAGAAGAACATGCCAAGGTCTTCACCTTCTCCAAAAAGCTATGGGAATTCACATAGAAATATCATGTACTAATGGTGTTAACAAAAACCAGGCAGTGTCTTGTAATACTAGGACAGCTCTGCTCCTGAAAACTTAGAGATTTATGGAGGTTATGTTTGGAGCACTGTGTGAAATCTCAATCAAATTAAAAATAGTATTCCCAATCAAGAGGTCAGACACAGCAAGGTAGAGAACCCCAAATTAGCAAATGAATGTTATAAAGGAAAGCAATAGGATTTGAGTCAGGGTAAAGAAGATTAATGGGCTTCGACCTATCCTGGTTTCTGAGAGTACACCTGATGGAGGAGGAGGAAACCATGGCCGAGCCCTGAGTTGCTCTTACACCTGAGTGTGTGCATGGTTGGAGGGCTCCCACAGGCCTCCAGCACCTGGGTGGCCTTGGCTTTCAGCTGCTGGGCTCACAGAAGCAGAAAGGACAAAGTTAGGGCTCAGGCCAGTTTATTATCAAGGATGGACATGCCTACAGAGTCCCTCTTGCCTAGCTTTAAGCTTTCAGAGAGTCCACATTTGAAGTAGTCAGGCTCGTTTTCAGTCAAAAAAGAAAGGTGGGCACATTTTTAGGATTCACTCAACTTTAGCTATTTTAGACATTTACTTTAGTGATGAATTGCAGCCCAGAAACTCCCTTTGTTGGTTGACAAGAAGGTAACTCAGATTTTAGATGTTTAAGTTGGTCAGATGAATCCTGACCCCAAGACAGAACTGGCTATTATGAGTAGATGTATTTGTCATCTGAAATGTGCATCATACATGTTGTATGGTCTTTTCAATGTCCTATGGGCTTCTTGCCCTTAAAGATCACCCACCATGAAAATTTCTGGCCCACATTTTTCAGCTTTTCTTCAGTGTTGTTATCTTACTTTTTTTCCTCCAAAATACTCATGTGCTTCCACCCTTGACTACTTTTGTTTAACAACACTGTCCTTATTCTCCCCCTTCTAAAGTAAATTGAATGATCTATATGCAGGGGTGAAAGGAGAAGGTTTTCTTTTGATCCAGCAATCATCTTCTCTAGTTTCTTCTCTTGTATCTGGCTGCATGGGTCAGAGGCACATGATTTGCTTTGTGTTTCTATAGTGCCTGGTACAATGGAGCCTGCTCCATAGCCAGAGCTCTAAGGCACAATGGTTGTACAAAGAACAGGGGAATAATGAATAGTAAATGAAGTAAGAGCTAAGTAAATAGAGAACTATGTTGAGGGAGAGAGGGGTGCAGGGGCAGTGATATGAGAGAAGGCCAGAAACAAAGAGAAGGGGAGAAAGAACCAGAAGATACAGTGAGAAGCATTGGAGACTGAGGGTTAAAAGTCCAGTGGCACAGGAGTGGAAGTGAAACGGAAAATAAAATCAAATGTGAAAAAGGATACTATATGAAAATAATAAGGAAAAGTGAATAACGTGAGAGTAGTACAGAAATCCCAAGAGGGATTAAAAAAACCCTTAAATACTCAGGAGAAAATGGAAGTGAGAGGGGCAGGAGTCAAAAAACCAGAGGCAAACAAGACAAAAAAGGCATGGTATGCCTTGGGACAAACTAATTGAGTCCAGTCCCTTAAGAACACAATGTTTTATGCTTACTTTTTTTTTTTTTTAACATTTATTCAAAGCTTCTTGCAACAGTATCTTTATCAGCTTATTTTCCTAAGGTGATAGAATATCCCCTTTTTCCACCTGGTTGCTCTGCAGTTTATGTTCAGAAATGACTGAGTGTTAGTGAGCAAAGATAAAATCCACACGATGAATTTTGCAGCCCGAGAGTGACAATGTTACATCCTGCCATGTCAGCCAGAGCCTGCCCTTGGATGCACAGCTCTCACTGAGCTACAAGTGTACAGCTGAGGGTAGGGCTTAGTACTGCTCTCCAGCATACAATTAACACAGAAGGTCTATACATTATCTCATCTTGCATTTTTATTATTTGCAGCTTATTGTTCAACTGAGCATGTATCATTGGTTAATTAATGCTGCCAACACTGTGCTCCACTAAATGATTGTTTAGCCTAGAGTGGAATAAAATACTACAATGACTAATACAGAATCATTATGTAACAGAAAATTAAAAATCTGATAATTTGATTGGAAGTCTCAGGTGAGTTTTTTGTATAAAAGTGTTAACCTCAAGTAGCTATAAACAGGTAAATGTTTTATTCAGCTGACTGATAAGGAATAAATGCTTATGATATAAATTATGTATAATTAATACTCCTGGGATAAAAAAATGTATGCTAATAGGTTGTCAGTTAATTAGGAAAGGAATATGAGGTAAACAAAGGTGATTAGAATATACCCTGGGACTATAAACAGAAATTGTGCCTTAAATAATCTGTAAAAAAACCTCACACACTAAACAGCAAATACTTCAGTTTTAATTCAGAGCAAAAACATAATGCTTTATGGAGAAAGGCACAGAGGAGATGTTAAGTGAAGAAGCAGCTTGTGATAAAAGATCTGCAGGCTACAGAGCAAGTCACCTTCCCTATTCTGCTTTACCTTGGTTTGTGTATTGTCTTGGTCTATCCTCAGGTAAAAGAAGGCTAAAATAAGCTTTGTAAAAAATATGGCAAATAATGTGCTGGAGGACCAATTTTAGCTCATAAAATTGACAGCTTTTAATGGTTTGTCTTAAATCTGCAACATGGGAAATGTTCCCCAAATCAGTTTATCCTTCTTACCTGCCCTTTGACTCACTGATCCGCCTTGCTTCTGCCAGTATCTTTATGTGATAAATGAGACCATCCTCTTTCCTGCCATTCTGTAATTCCATTTGCAGTAGACATTTGAAATATTTTCTCATGAAACAGGACTGAAGTAGAGAAAGACATGACAGAGATGAATGTTCATTACAATATCAGCCAAGTCTTTCCTTTGTGTTAGAAGGGGACAGATCTGCATTGCCTTCCAAAAACAGCCACCCTGGACAAAAAAGAAGATTCATCTCCTGAGTGCCTTGTTTAGGACAGCTACAAAAAGCAGCTATCAATAGAAGAGTTTAAGAATGAAACAAGTATATATGACACTTCTAGTACTCTCCTAGTCTTCAAACACTTACAGCTCGTGGGCTTCCTGACCTGGGTATATGCTACTCTCCAGTGAATTCATTCTTCATTACTCTGGCCATTCCTCCTTTGAATGCATGAGCTATTCCTGAGACCATCCAAGGAGAATGATGAGACCACCAGCAAATCCACCAGCAAATGCTGAGTGGAGTCAATGCAAGACACTTCCTGCAATGCCATGCAAACTAGACTGTCATTGTCTAAAGGAACATAGCGTTATTACAGGTTGCAGAGAGAAGGGAATTTTTGGATTGTTTAAAACTTAACTTGAAGTTGGACTGGCTAGTGGGTAGGAGAGGTCTCAGTGCCAGCCACTGGAATGAGAGGCTGTCAACCTAAGGGGCTCACTGGTCCCCGTTCCAGTGACTGTCTAAGAACAGCTACTGGGGAAACCTAAACTGGGGGTTACATACTCCACCAGTGGATTTCAATCCGATAGCTGGAGAAGATGAACAGGACTGAGCCTCCGTGCTGTTCATGTGTGTTGAGTGGAGTGTGTGCTTGTGTGGGTGTTGTTAAAGGCACTGTTCTCTGTGCTGATCCATGGAGGCAGCCATATGTCTGTGTGCGTGTGTGCCTTCTGGGAATATGTACCCTACTGCCTTGCCACTGGCTGGACCTGGAGACTTGCTACTGTGGCAGCCTTGCATCCATGGGGACAGGAGTGACCCTGGGGCAAGAGGGATCCCCATGGGGGCCAAAGCCACTGCATTCGGTTACCTCTAACAGTACACAGCTGCAATCCACAGCCTACAACAGAACACATTCCTGCCCCAAGGAGTTGCACAGGTCAGGCACACACTGCTGGCTGCTGTTTTTCCTGAATTGCTCTCCTCCTAGCTTACTTGACAGCCTCAGGTTCATGTCTCAGAAGAGACAGTGAAAGTTGGCACCCACCTCCTCTCTATGTGCCTTTAATGAAAGTTCATGCAAACAGTGCTCTGAGAAAGCTATCAAAGTGTGGAGGGATCACCACAAAACAGAGCCCTCTGGAAGTCACCACCTGCTTTCTGCAGCAAACTGCAATTACAGTAGTGGCTATGGTACAGACAGACAGCTTTCCTCCTGCAAAACACCTTCCCTTTGGAAAATGAGTTGAGTTGCCATAAGAACTGCTTTTTGGAGCTTTTTAAAATGACTGTAGGGGAGTCTAAGGCTGCCACATTCCTAACTATTTTCTTCAGGTCTCATGAGATGGACTGAATCAGGTCAATGTTGTTTTCATAAGGTGCAAAAAAGAACATTTTTCTGTTCCTTACACAATTTAGTCATAAAACTGACAAGAAACCTTTTGCAAAGGTTCATCCTGCAGGGTGTGTTATTATCAGTTTCTTGGTGAATTAAAATATGAAATATAAATTAAAATATAAAATATAACTTCAAAAAAAATCATTGTAGTAATCAGTGCCTAATTTCCCATGAAACTCAGCTCCATAGAGTGGTGTAATTCCTGGTGGAGTGGCTTGGTAAGTTTGGTATATTTTCTTATACTTAGGATCAGTTCAGGAAATGCATAAATTAAATCTCCATTGTATACTGTGCAGTTATGTGAGGGAGTAGCATGGGCTGGAGTTGTAGGGCCAGACCTGAAGATGACCCAGCATTGGCTGTGCCTCACCCACAGGACACAGTCCCAAGGGGATGGTAACAGGGTCCATTGACACACCCCAACACAGCAAGTGATGAATCAGGGCCAGAGCACAGGCAGGGCCTCCAACCAGGACTAAAAGGTGATGGAAGCAGAGATGGGGCTGGAGATTAGCACTGCTGCACCATCACTGGGACATGGGACAGGGACTGAAGGCCCTGGGGGACTGCAATGTGGTCCTGAGCGAGGTGGAGTGAGGTCCCAGAGAGGCTGGGATGGGACACTGCTGTTTCTGCCCTCAGGGCCCTGGCAGATATATACTGGATGATTGCTTAAATTATGTGAGATAAAGAAGTGCCATAAATTTATTATTAGTAGTAATATTTATATCCCTGTACCACCTACACAGACTAACAGACAATGACCTTTCCCAAGAGTAGTAGGAGAAGTGATATCTGAATGACGAAGGGTAGAAGACAAAAAAATATATGCATTTTCCCTGAGATTTTATCCACGCAAGAATAAAATCAAGCTAATGTTTTCTTGGGTCAGGATATTTTTCAAGATATTGATTGTTGTCTTTAGATATGGTAATTTCACAATTATACAGAAATCTACAGAATGTGATATAGCAAAATATGTCTAAAACAAAAGAGAATCTAATGAAGGCAGCTAGCTTTGCTGCATGGTGCAGATGTGGCCAAATACTTGCATACATTTGGGCTATCTGAAAGTGGTATTTGATTTCACCCCGGTATCAAGCTACCACATAAAGTATCTGAAAGAAAAAGTCTTTCAAGCGTAGTGTATGACCCCTTCAGCTCCTTTTAATGCATGGAAGATAGGAAAATACTTTCAGAAGGAAACTTTCTAAGTCATAAGACTTGTAAACATAACTCAAAATATAAAAGAAGATATCTGACACCTGGATCTGTTCAAGTTCACATTTTGAATTATCTCAGCACCACAAATTAATTGTGCATTTCTAAGATTGTTTTTGCACAGTTTATATGCCAGTGACCAAGACCATATCTACATTCTTCCTCCAAAGGCTAGGCTGAAGTTGGGTAGCACAAAACATTTTGCCAACCTTAAATATGGAGGTTTAAAATTACCAAATGTAAAGCTCTAGCAATGGGCTTTTAATTTGGCTCAAGCTTTCAGAGTCTGGCAGGCTGATGAAGTGCAATTGCCATGGGTGAAAGCAGAGCATCAATTAACAGACACATGCAAGGTTGGCACCTACCAAAAATTCACCCTGAAAGATTTAAAGACAAATAACTCAGTGATCAGACACACCTGGAAATCTTGGAACAAACTTCACAGAGTTATGAAATTAAACCCACTAAAAACTTCCAGTTGAGTATCTGGAACAATGCTACGTGGAGGCCAAGGAGGGAAATGATACTGTGTATTACTTATTGTAAATAGCAGATTATTTATGGAGCAGATTTTAAATAAATTTCTAGTGATACAAAAGACAGTCAGTGTTACAGGTAAAGAGCACAATAGCCAGTCTGTTCCAAAAAACGTTCTCTGAAGACCCAAAGGGTCTGAATCAAAGATATTGATGTCTGTAAAAGTTTTTTCCATTTACTTCAAAGTGCTTGGAATCGGACTAACAGCTTGAGAAGTCAGATTAAAGCCTTCACAGATGTACGAGGGTCTTTGGCTTTCCAGATGAGTTCAGTTTATATTTCAAGGCATTTTACCATTGAGTAAAAGGTAAGAGTAAAAACAAATACTTACAAATACTTGGTGTTTGCCTTAAGATGATTCAGGATGTAAATATGTTTAAAAACACTAGATCAAGTCTGACTTTTTTTGAATATTTGAAGTGTCCTGTGAAGGCTTTGGGGTCACAAATAAAATTCCTTAACTAGAAATTAGCCAAATCTGCGAAGTGTGGAAATAGTCCTCAGTGAAGTGAATAACTGCTCCCCAGCACTAGCTCTTGTGCATTTTAGTCATATCTTCTGAATAGTGTATTAGGAAAACTCTAGGAAATTAAAATGTACTTTCAAAGAACATATTTATATGATCAATTTTCTTGTTATCAGAAGAAAGTTTATGTGGATGAATTCTTGAAAGGCAAGACCAAATGTAGAAAATATCTATTCATGAAACTTCTTCATTATG
The DNA here is from genome assembly GCA_013399875.1 of Gymnorhina tibicen. Lineage (NCBI taxonomy): Eukaryota > Metazoa > Chordata > Aves > Passeriformes > Artamidae > Gymnorhina > Gymnorhina tibicen. Next base: position 650,083 of record VXAZ01008023.1, read on the forward strand.
AAAGACAATGCAATCTGTTACAGACACTGATATTTTTCAGAGTTTTTAGAATTGCTTTCTAATGGAGTCAGTATTGCTTGGGCCTCAGTTCAATAAAGCACTTCAGAGTGTGTCAGCCTTAAGTTTGGCAGGGTTTATGTGCCAGTGACTTGATCTTAATCATTAGCCATGAAATAAATGCTTAAATGCTTTGCTGGACAGTGATGTTTTTAAAGCACATTACACTGAAAGAAGCCCCAACAATACATCGTTTTCATACCGGTCTTCTCCCCTCTCGCTCTTACTGAAAAACTCTTCTGGTTTTCTTTTCTCAGTCTCTCTTCTTTTTAGATTGGCTGTATTCGCCAGTTCTCAGAGACCCAAAAAGGTTTTGAAGGACTCTGCACTAAAAAAGTCAGGGCCTCCACTGTCTTCCTTGAGTTACAGTGCTGTGACCTTTATTCCTTCCCAGCATTTTCACTGGCTTACAAACCAGTTCACATAAGTAACTAAATCACACTTTGTTTTTATGCTGTATCTAATTAAATGTATACATGTGCTTTTGTCTATGCTACAAGTTGTAAATTTGAGTTCAGGAAGAGCTACTCAGAGCTGAACCCACCAGGAATATGTTATATAAAAAAATAATTGGGACGGTTGTTTTAGTAATAATTTTAACCTAGTAATGCTATGTATACAATACTGAAGATGAAATTCAGTCTATTAAATCTCTAGCAAATTCTGGATTGGCAGCACTGTTTGAAGTTTCTTAGTAAAACACATTATGCTTGAGATGGTTTGAATTCTCTTTTGATGAATTGTTCTGAGCAGAGCCTCTTGGGGAAACTGAAGATGACAATTTAAGAGACATTTCAGACACAGATAAATCTGTCAGTTCCAAAGTAATTTTTCAGAGGGACAGAGACTTGTGGAAGGCTGGTATGTTATAGCTGAGAGTATGGAAGAGCAGAGCCCAGGTAGGCACAAACAGGTGCAGCCTTCTTGAAGTCAGGAAAAATACTCTGATTTGAACCAGCTGAGATCTTGCTATCTGTAGTTTGGCTTAGGAGACACAATTTGTTCTGGCCCAGAGATTCAATTCTGACTTTGAAATAACTTTTTTCAGGGGTGGGGGTAGAAACCAGGTGTTGTTTCCAATAGAGCTTTGGATTTCATCTGTACTTGGTCATGCTGTATTTTAGAATCTCTCTCTACCCTTTTCTTGGATAGGTCTAATAATTATTACTCTGAAATAAGAGGTGTTTTTTAATTCTTCTGTTTCTTTAGCTGCATAGGTATGGTATGATCTGTGTCTGTCTTTTATTCATAGGTCTGCTTCAGGAGAAGGGAGAAATGAAAGGAAGAATAAACATGGGGTAGGAGCAACAAAATAAAAGAATATTTAAATGATTTCAAATGGATTGTAAAGTGTTGAATCATAAAGGATTGGCAAAAAAGCCCTCTCCTCATGAGGTCTGGCTAATATTAGGAATTATTGCCTCAAACGCTGCAGGTGTGGATCCATTTCTTTCATTACTAGCAAATGGGGTTGCAACTGCCTTTGACAATGTAAAAGCTGCACAATCCCCATGCCCCAGGGCAGACAATGATGTTGGTGAGATGCTGATTTTAGGATAGAAAATCACAATGGTTATATAGTAAACAGCACCTGGAAGTTTACTAATGATTTTTTCAATTAACAGCAGCACTATGGTCTGATTATTCATGCATGCTTTCTATGAAAGGAAAGAAAAGAGGCAGATGTTGAAAAGAATCATCAGTTGAGGGACATTTTTAATTTTTTTTTTGTAACTGGAGGTAAAGCCTCCTTCCTGTTGTCACTACTTCTGATAATGATATGCCAAAACTAGTGAATTAGAAGTTTTAAAATTTTTTTTAATGTTTGGACTGTTCTGCTCTCCCATTAACTCCATATACTCACATGAAATGTGCATGAAAATGAACAAGTATGTGTATATGTGTGTATGAATCTTTACACAGACTTTATTCTCTGCCTGTGGCTTGATATGTAGTTTTGGCATCCAAGTAAGAAAAAATAAAAAAATCCCGCCAAAAACTGCATGGCCATGCAGTTCTTCAGCTTTAACTACTGGATCTTCTATGATAACAATGGCTGGATCTCTCCCCTTAGAAGTCCACCAGGTGTGCACCTGCCAGGTTAGTTATTTTAGAGTGCTGAGATTTGAAAACACTCCACCATCTGCAGCATAAATTTAAAAGTACAGTAAGGCATACTGGTACCTCATATATTTTCTCTCTCTCTCTAGTCATCATTTATTTTCACAGCTGTTCTCGACCCACTGCCAAGCAAAGACCTCTTCAATTTCTTTTCTATCGTATTGAGGCTTAGTCAGTATCTTAACAAAGAATGGGTGAGGCAATGTTCATAAAATACAAGCTCTCTTTTCCTTTAACCCTTTGTAAATTGCCACAACTAAACCTTTTGGAAGTCTCTGAAATGTTCTCATCTTTTCTCTGCAATAGGCTGTTGCACAATTATTCTTCCAGCACTTCTAGCCTGATATTGCAAATCCAAGAAATTATAGCAAGAAATTATTAGGAAACATCGGATATTCACACTTTTATGTCAGGACTCAGCTCTTCTGGGGTTTTTTGGTCACTGATCTTGTGTTTATAAGGGCAGGTGAAACCATGCATGTTTTGTTCTTATCTCTGGTCAGGCGGCTTATACAAAAGTTGTGAAAGACCTTGCCATGGGGTGAAGTTGATAATATGGTGAATGTGAAGTTGGGTAAATTCATTTTCTGAACCAAGGCCAGGGCTGGACACATGTGCTGCTGTCTGTACAGACTCCTGGTTTGCCACAGATTAAAATTTCCGTGTTGCTTTTCTGATTAGTGTCCAGGAGAAGCAACTGAGACTGAAGTTAAATTTTTTAATACTGGCTAAGTGATTGCTGGATATTTCAATCAACTTTGGTATCTTCTGAGATATCTGTAATGCTGGTTTACTGCTTCTAGTCTTGGAAACGAAGTTGTCTTGGACCTATCCAAAACCTAGCTGAGAAAGATGTCAGGCACAAGCCAAGGAATCACAGCAAACACTGGACCAGAACAGGTTGATGAGCTGCAAGGCAGGATTCACCCCCATTACCCTGCTGAAAGAGCAGCAGTGTTGTGTTGTCCTGCTGAGCGGGACATGGGTCTGACCTGAAAAAGGACCTTCCTGTGTTCTGAATGTCCTTGGTTGGGCCATTATCTCTAATTGCTGAAACTCAGCCCAGGGAAAGGGCTGGTCTCATACAGGTAACACTATGCTTTTTCTTCATGTTTTTGCATATAGATAGGAAAATCTTTTTTTAGATTTCTTAATCTCCTTACTTTAATGGACATTTATGCTCCCTAATTACTCTGGACTCCCTTGGGCTTTTCATTTCTTATTCAAATTAGGACACTTCACATTTTCAGGTTTAACTTTCACATGTGTTTGGAAAATACAAATATACACTTATATATGTAATCTGTTATCTGTCTATCTAAACCTACTCAGGGGCAATCTGAGACTATAAATGCCTCTCTGAGATATGTCTAGCAAATGAGGATGTCTGACATTGTTAATGAAGTCAGCTGTAATAGTTCATGTACACAAGTACTTGTCCAGTCACTTTACAGGTTCTTTCTCAGATAATTTGTGTGCTGTTCTGGCCAAGAGTGTCATGCTTTTATGAGCTGCATATAATACACATTGTGTCTGTCCAAGGACACAGTGCAGCATGAAAAAAGGTTGAATAGTATTAACATAGAGACATTGAAACATCTAGATACTTAGACTTTCATTTACATAATCCAGTTAAACTGGAGATACGCACACACGTGTATATAGTATGGATAAAAAGAGTAAATAACAAACTTTAATGGCTCAAAATTCAATTAAGACAAATGAAGTCACACAGATTTCAAGGCAGTTGTCTGAGTGCAGTGAATTGCCTCCTGGACTTTGGAAAATGGACCTTGTTTGTGCAGGGGCAGATGTACAAGAGGAGAAGGTGGTTGAGGGAAGCTGGACTCCATCCCGCTCCAGCCATCCACATGATGTGGTTGGCATCTTTTGTAGTCAGGTGAAGAGAAGGTGGGACTGTGGCTGTGTGGTTTTTGCCATGTCCAATTTTCCCCACATCAAGCGCCGGTTCCTTGCCAAACCGAGTACTTTCTCTGTCTTGTGAATCCCACTTGAATCCTTTAATTTTAAGCCTTTGAAATGCTGGATTTTCAAAATAATTTGTAATTGCTCTTTACCAGGTTAGATAAGATATGTTATTGTTATCAAGATATCAGATAAAAGACAAGTAATTGCAAATATCGTAGCAAATGAGACCTTTGAGACAAATTATTCTGTCTCTCAGATTCCTATGTCAAACCAAGTGTTTAGCAAGAGTACCACACACACTGCAGAAATGATTTTGTATTCCTGATGAGCATTACTTGGAATTGTCCTGGTCTGCCAAGAAAACTGTGGCTGACTTGGATTTTCTGACTTCTCATTGTTTTGCAGTTTTTTCTTAAGGGAAGATCCTGCAGTCAAAGAAGCTAATCTGAAGGAAGAGAGTCTGCAATTTAAATAAAACAGAAATAGGATCTTCAGGATCTGCTAGGTGTGGAGAGACATCAAAGATGAAGCAAGCTATTACACTCTTAAACTACAGTGATTTAAGTCCATCAACATACTGATTCAATTGTGAGCTCCACAGAGGAGTGGAGCAATATGAACAGTGTGGCTTGTCCAGCTGGGGAAAGCTGTCTTTATGATTGGTGTAGAAAAATCAGGGATACTCTTTGGTGCTATTTTGAGGATCAACTCACAGTCTTTTAGCTGGTGAACAGAAAAGGGTATGAAAAAGGATATTTTAATAAGCTCAATTAAGCCTTTCTTATAGTACCACGCATAGAATTTGGAGTGTAAGAACACACTTTGCCACCTGTAACACTGAATTTTTTGTGTCTTGATCAATCAAACCAGGACAGTGTTCTCTGGCCGTGAAAGGCATGGACCATTTGGGAACAGCTGTGCTTGATGTTGACCTAGAATAAATGTAAGACCAATAAGAGTGCAACTGCCTGTGCTTATATTTGCTGCCCTTGTGAATACTGTTGAAGTGTCTTTAAATTAGTTTGTTTCAGCTTGGGGCCTAATCCTGCCAAGCACATTTTTAGCAAGTGATCATGTGCCATCAGTGGGAATAAACCACAATAAACAGAATCTGAGTGTGCTCAGTGCCTCTGAAAACTGGACCATTTATTAACATATGGGGTTTTAGTTTGAGAGCATTTGAAAATTATGCTCACTGTTTCATTTCCTTTGGGGTTTTTTGCCATTGTTTTGGAAATTCTTACATCACAATATGCAAACAAACTGTAATATACCTGAACCATGGAAAGGGTACCAGTAATAACCAAATTCTCACTTTTATACCCCAAAGAATTGGAGAGGTCAGAAAGATAGTATTTGGGCTAACAAAACAGATGTTAAAATGTTACACTAAATAGAAAAGACTCTTCTGACTATCCTAAACTGTAATTTCAAAACTATTTTAAGATCTTTACTAACAGATGCAAGTGATTAAAATTACTAGAATGATATGCTTTCTGCTTTTGTGTTTCTGGTCATAATTATGTTCTCTCATATCAAGAGTAGACTCCACTTTACTGTCCTTGTTTAGTTCACCATTCATAGTCAGCCGACAGATTTACCCAGCAGAAAATACCAAATGGGAACAATGACAGCTGAGCCAAATACATTTGAAAAGAAATAGCAATTTTCCTGTGTTCTGTGCTACCTGACAAATAGCACTTTGCTAAGCTGTGGAGTGGGAGAACACCATGGAGAGCAAAGTACGAAAGAAGAAGGTGGTAGTGATGCTGTTGGTGTCACTCTTCTTCTGAGTCAGATCTGAACTTATGCCCCAGCCTTGTGTTAAGTAGTATGGTGCTGCTGAGATTGCTGTGTTTCAGCTGAGATATCAAATAAAGGTCCCGACCCTGTTCTCATTAGAGATCCCTGGGTACTTGTTCTCATTAAAGATCTCCTGGCACTTTTCAAAAGGGAAAAAGTGTTAACCCCAGTGTCTTGGCCAAATTCCAGCTTGGGTAATTACGTTCTGCCTACCTAAATTCCCTTGGCTGTTTCAATTCCATGTTATTTTTAATTTCCTCCCTAAACCTTTGTGTATTATTTTCATGTGTTGGGAGAAAACTTCCTCTGGCACCCTAGATTTGTTTGCATTTTTGAGGTAGAATTGAAATTTGTATATAGTATTGATAATTTGTTTAGTCTACAGAGGACTAAAAGTCTTATCATTTAATGCAAAATTATTTTTAGAATGTAATCTAAGTCTTTCATGTCTTGCAACGATCAGTTTTACACAATTATATCTTCTAAGAAAATACTTTTTCAGATGGATAGTTTGAAGGTACTGTTTACATTATTTTAATTGATGCTTTTTTAATCAAATGATGTAGTGTGTATTGAATATCAACACCCACAGAATATTGGAAGAATATTGAAAATGAAGACACCTTCAGCTTAGAAACCATTTGTTTATTCATTTTGTTATGAGCATGAGGAGACAGAACACAGAAAATGGGTGTGGAGAGAAGGGTACTGACATAGTGTGGTTTGAATGACCTGTTTGCAGAAAACCATTCTACAGAAAGAACACGAGCCCAACAGAAGATGTTAGTCCAATCACTTCCAGTCTTAATGGAAGATTCTCTGTAGTGGTATAGGCAATGGAACAAGAACCCACAGAGAATAAAACAATTAGCATTAATCAAATATAAAAGGTGTAAGTCCTCTATGAGGTTCCAGCCTGTTAGAATATTAGAGACAAACCCAAGCTAGACTACTGAATAAAGTGTATACCTTCAAGTACCCACTCAAACACATTTCACAAGGTTCGAAAGAGCTGGTTTGGTATGCCCTTTCATGGGCAGAAGTCACTCACAGTTAAAAGTTAAATTTTCTCAGTGATCCATCTTGAGATAACACAACCCCCAAAGGCTGGTGGTGATGCAGGGACTCTTGTCCTATCCAGTCCAGCTGTGTTTAGATTCAGTTTCACTGCTCAGGACTGGTAAATTTTGGCTCCCTGTACAATCAATGGAAACAGACGACTTCAGACAGACTACTGCAAATGCAGTTTGGGTCTCTGAACAAACTCTTGCGACAAAGGACACAAGACACTTACACACATCTTTTCGGAATGAAGGTTGCAATATGTGTGTAGGAGCTGTTAAGCTTCTGGGAGATTTCCCATGCTAGTTATTTTTTGTTCAGGGAAGCACTTTTGTTTGTTTCTTGGTATTCCACTGTCATCATTGAGTTGCAATTCCGTAAGGAAAGGGATTCTGGCAGGATGAGAAAAAGGGATTGTGGACTTGATCCCACCTGGTTTGGCCCAATATTTTAGTTTTGTGAAAGCTGACAGTGTTGAGTTGCTTCTTTGCGGAGCTCTACTTCTGCCCAAATGTTGAAACCTTTGGTGGGAAGAAATTGTTTCTGGGGTTTTTTTTAACCTGCTTTCAAGTGTGGAGGGTTTATTCGATACCTGGTTGTTTTTTAATTTGTGCTATTAACTTGATGTTTTACTGCTCTGTTTGCACAGATTCCTCTAATTTACACATTATTTTCATTATAATTTGTATCTGTTTTTTTAAAAAAACAACCTCACCAGAACCGTTGCCATGAAAATAAATTACAATTAGGAAGTCTATAATTACAATATTAGCCTGCAATTATTACTAAAAACTACAATATAGTACAGAACAGTAAAACAGGAACAAGAGTTGAATAACTCACACACTCCAACTTTGTTGAGTAACACTAAACAGTTCACTGTAAACTAAGAAATAACCAGAAATCCTGAGCCAAGGCTCCCATTTGGACTGAAGTCCCTGTTCTGGATAGTCCTGTTATGTGAGATCAGAGACTTTTTTGAGAACTTTACAAATAAGCGGGTCCTGGGAGAAGGGCGGGTGGAATGAGATGTCCTTGGTCTGAAACTCTCTGGTGTTAGTACCTAAAAATAACCACCATGGCAGGGACTGGAAGGACAGCTCCACCCAGGGCTGCTGGGAAGCTCCTCTTTGCTGCAGGGTGATGCAGAGGTAGGGACAGCAGCGCTGCATTTGAAGAGACAGCTTGTTCTTCTCTCTTTAAAGGGGCACCCTGAAATCCCACAAGGTGTGAAGAGGTGTGAACAAGATCCCACACCAGAGATGGTGTTTATGATAGCCACTACCATGTGACATTTAAGGTGATGGGCGATACCCACTGGGGTAGAGGATGAACATGTGACAGTCTTGATCTCATCTACCCCTAGAGCACTCTTCTGAAGTATAATTGAAGACAATGGGAACACAGGACTAATTGTATAACTATTTTAGTCCCTACCTATTCATACTTCCCTGCTTTTTGAAGTCCCATTCAGCATCTTACAGATACAAAAGTCCTAAGTGATTTACCTAAGTGTTCTTTTGGGTAGAAAATAGCAAACAGAAAACAAGGCTAAAGGTGTAACACAAATACTGATGCCTTGATTTCTGGCCAGCACTTCTCCCTGTTGTAAAGGGACATTATTTTTGCTGAAATGAGAGATTTTTGCTGAAATTAGATACACTCTATTGAGTTTTGCTAATTTTTCAAATAAATTAATTTGAAACAGAAATAACATTATACACTCCTTCTAAAACTGGTAGCAGGGAAGAGTACTGAGAGGTTCAAATTTCAGTTCCTCCTATTAAATTTTATTTTCCATTAATTTTCTGCAGTTTGAACGCTGTTCTTAATTTTTTTTCCTTTAAAAAAACAAAACCAGGGATTTAAAAAGCAAAGTATATAAAGAACTTTTCCAGCAATTTTGTACTGCTGCATGATATACCTGTGCTGGGGCTGCTGCTTGTATCCTGAATACAGCCTGGTTTTTGGATGGCTTTGTCAATATGAGCTGAGACCTGTCCCAGTCCATCTTGACAGCAGGACCTGAGACATGTAGCTTAAAGCTTTCTTGAGTTTGTTTCAATTACAGGCACTGTTTTACATCTGCTTAACATAACTTAGAATGAGAACATATGTCTTGGAGCCACACATGGTACTACTTCAGATGTTTCTGTTACTTAGGAGGCAAGAAAAGTCATGATTTTTCTACCATCCTTATTACTGAGGCAAATGCAATCTCAAGAACCAGTAAGAAAGTGCCATGGGGAAGTGGCATTTGATATCTGCGAGGAATATTCAAAGAATATTGTTGTTACCCTCTTGCCACAGGAACCAAATCTGACCACATCTAAAAAAGATGCAAATGGAACTTGCAGGGGATATAAACCCCTGGGTTTACCCATCAGCTCTTCCTATATGGAGATCAAAGACCTGTTTTTAGTTCTCCATTGTGCAAGGGCTCTATTTGTACAATGAGCCAAAATGAATGGAACCAGTATCCCGTTCTTGCAGAGTGGTCTCTCTTCAGGATCATGAATGGAAATGTTATTTACCTAGTCAGCTTCCCCCATTCTGGAAGTCCCATCTTTCATGCTGAGATAAATCCATTTTTCACAAAGTAGAAGACTTATTCCATGGGAGTGTCCACCTGGAACAGCTAAACCAGAATCGTTAATGTATAACAATTTCCAGGATCACAATCCCAGTTGGTTTATTCTCTGCACATACCACTTGACTCTTTGCTTTCTTGAAAGAGTAATTATTATGGAAAAAATTATTATTTGAGAACAGAGTATCTGAAAAAGGAAGAGAATTAGCATAATATAGTAGAATAACATCCCTGACCAGACGAGCCCTAAGTGTCACAGCAAGTTCTTTGATCTGCTCCAAGAACACTGTAGCCACAAGCTTGCTTTTCCCCTCAAGACAGAAAGTTGAATCACAGTATTTCCCAAAATACTTTAATGAGCAAGAATTCCAAATTAAATTTAAAAACCCTGTAAGGACCCTACACTCCGAAGATACCACTCACCATAGACTTTTTTAACCAACTGTGTTTTATTTCAAATAATAACAGTAATTAAAAATACATATCTAAGAAGCCCAAGCAGATTAGTTAAAGAGCATTTTAGGATTATAAAAGCACTTTCCGTTGCATCAACCAGATGTCATTTCAAATGCTACTGTTTGGATTAATTAACTGAGTTCAGGACACCACATATATTAAAACTGTTAGTTGTACTACACACCCTCCCCCATATCCTTTTGTAATTTTTTATTAAAATCTCAGCCAATTAAAAAAACACAATCTATTAAGTAAAACAGCACACTGAACCAATCAACAGTAATTACACAGACTACGAGCCATTTAAATGATTTATAGCAGAAATTAAATTATTTTAAAATGCTTCATAAAGGTGTGGTATGTTTCACACATGCACATACAGTATGCAGAATGTATGGAGACTGCGTTAAAATGCTGTGATTAATTGCCTCACAGAAATGCCACAAATCATGTATTTTAGCAAAAAAATCATTATAATGGGATATAATTGATTTAAAGCACTATTCTGGTGAAGGAATACAGCTACAAAGTGCTTCAGATTTTAGTGTAAGAGCAATTCTATCTCTCTTATAGAGATAGTTAATTACTTTAATAAGTCTGTAAAACTATTTTATAAAGCAGTAGCTTTTAAATTACTTTCACCCTAGCAGAGATTACGATCACTTTCTGGAATATAATGCAAATACATTTCTCAGCATATTAATAAATCCTAACATTTGCTGCAATGAAAACTGGAGGAAAAGTGCTGTCTTTATTTAAATATGGGCGGCCATCCTCTAGATTTTCCTTTAGGCTAAAATAAATTAAGTGTAGATTAACTAGTTTATGATAATGCTTCCTTGTCTATACCAAAAAGCACAGTATAAGTTTGACCACTTTAAACTGGGTCGGTTCACCTGGGTTGGGCCCAATGTCTGGTTTCCAGTGCTGGCCCATGACAGGCATTTGGTTTATCATTTAAGAGAGAGAATTTAATTTGGTTTAGAATTAGCAAATACTTTAATATTTTTGTCATCAGCCTTCCCACATGGTAAGCCGTAATTTTCCTCCCTTTGCTGCTCTGGTAGATGCAAGACCTTCAACTAGAAGACCTGCCCATTAAAGAGCCAAACCCAAAATCAATGACGAAGAAATTTTTCAGTCATATCAGTACCTTGGTGACTGTCAGAAAAGAAAATTACTTTTAGATATAAGATCTCATTATGTAGAGTTGCCTAAATGTTAAAGTTAACATTTAGTAAAAGATATCAGTGTAGCTACGTGAAGCTTTGGTTCCTTTATTGTTACAAAGAATGACCTAACAGAAGAAAGGCATTGGAAGCCTTTGCAGGCCCTTTAGCAATTTACAGTGAAGCTGGGTGAATAACTAGGAATGAAATAGCTGATAAAAATCAAACTACTTGTAAAAACTACTTAAAGTAATCATAGGTTTATGACAGATGACCTTTGTCATTCAGTTTAAAAGTAAATTGTAACTTCAATAAAAGAATTTTTATTTATACTTATATACTTCATTTTAATTGAACCTCTGGTGTATTCTTTAGTGCATTCACTTTATCTGTGACACCATGGCAAAGTTTCCAGATAACGATGAAACGTGAGAGGATACAGGACTGTTTTATTTCAGAGTTCATCAACTTCCAGAAGTGATAATATCTATTGAAAATAGTACTGTGAGGTGTGATGGCATTGGAACATTTATTTTGAGGGCATGCCAGTATAACACAGGTAAGTGTGCTCCAGAGGTGCTACAGGGATGGTGTGACAGAACATCTGGTTTGTAAATACACAGAAATACTATTCCAAGTTTAATCGTGTTTGCAAACAAAAGAGTTTTTATTTTCTTTTCTTTTTTTTTTTTTTAATAAGAGTCTGTCTGGGACGGGAAAACTAATTTATCTAACATAAAACAAATGCATTTTTCCTACCTCTGCAGCCTCTGCCTATTTCATGTTAAAGATGGGATAATTTTTTTTTAAAAAGTTAATGAAGCACACTTTCTCTGTAGATCTCTTTTACGTCTCTTTGAAGCAAGTCTTTAATGGAATACTGATCAAGAAATATGATGCAGGCAACTGGATTGCTGGAGCAGGGTAGTTCCCTATCTGAGACGGACCATACAATTTCTGTGGTCACTGGAATCAAGTCTATAGAAAACACAGATTCTGCTGAGTTGCAGACAACTACTTTGAGAGCGAAGCCCATGGAAATCATACCCTTAAATCAGGAGAGCAATCTAGAATGAACAAAAGACAGACCACATTAAAAGACAAGGAAATCCATTTTTGCTTTCATTCAACAATTCACATACAAACTGCAGATATAGACAGACAGCAACTAGGTTATCAGATATGTGAAAATGTGCTGTGTAAGAGAATTTTTTTCAACATGTTCAGTTCTAACAAAATTTTAATGATTAATTAAGAATATGTGAATAAATTTGAATATATTATTTTTTGAGTGTTCAACAGTTTATTATCTTCATAGTCTTATTTTAAGGAATTTCATGGTTGTACAGCAATAGTATTTGGTGGGTTGTCCTTGGAGAAGAAGATGCAGTAGAGGGATTGGGAAAGGAATATGCTCAATTAATTAGCACAATATTAGATCTTGTTCCTATTTAAAATCTAACTAAAATACTAATTTGGCAGATGTTTGACCAGAAAGGAAACATTAGGCACTCTTAAACTTTGGGGAAGTGAGTAGGAAAACATAGAGCTTGAAAGGCATTTTGAGAACATTTTATAATAGCTTTTATCTCATTATTTAATACATTCTTTTTGATAGCAATTCTATTGCATTTTTTGGGTTTTTTTTTTACTATCAAATCACTGCATTCACACCCTTCACTTCTCTCAGTAAATCTGGTTGGGAGTCTACTGGTTACAGTAAATCAGTTGGGAGTCTCTAATTTTATTTTCTTAAATTTTTCCTTTTATTGTATTTTTGTCTTACTACTTTTTATTAGCCACTCATTACTCTCTGAGAAATCAAAAGCCTAGAACATGCACCATCTCACCTTACTCTGTAAAACTTTGCAAAAGCCTTTTTTGAGGGACAATGTCTGTTGAAGGTTCTCTTTACAAATGTCCCTCCATTTCCTCTTGTCTGGACAGGAAAGATAAAATCTGTTACAGAAAATGCTGCAAGTTTCTTTCCACTTAGATACTAGAATATGTTTTATTAGTACCCAACTAACTTAATAATCAAAATCTTTTAATAACAATTTACTATGGGCTATATACAGGAATAATAGCTTTGCTTATAATTTAAATTATTCTTCTACATTATATCTGTTCTGAGCAAGTGAAAAAAACCTTAGAGCCTGACTGAAATGAGCAGTTTTATATATTTGACAGGAATTCTCTCTGGGGCTTCCTAAGAGCTTAACTCTAGCTCAACTCTTATTACACATTTGGACACAGACTGTTGTGTGTTACTCACAGAGCTGCCTCAAGAGGAAGGGCAGACTTCCCTGGGAGCCAGCCTGTGGCCAGATGCCTTTCTGGTGGGCAGGTGATTTGGCAATACAGCCTGTCCCAGCTATGGACCTGCCTCTAGCCTTGTGGGCAAGAGAGCTGCCCAGCTCTGCGCCAGCTCCCTGGCTGCACAGGCTACCATAAGCTGGAAATAAGGAGCACATTTTGGTTTGAAAACATTAATCCATCCCTGCAGCAGTGATGTCATGGTGTTTTCTATATCAGATATTGAGAAATTAGAGTTTTATAAAAATATAATCCATTGGGTGTATAAGGCGTTATACACCTGGGTGAGTAACATGCATCCGCTGGGTGCATGTGTGTTGTTGTCTGGATTTACAAAAGTTTCTGTTTCAAAAACCTTGTCCCATTTCTGGGCCAGATATGTTTGGAAAACAATGGCAAAAAAATAAAAGTCCCCATTGTAAAGCAAAATTATTCCAAATGAACATAAGGCCTCCTGAGTCCTGGATCTTACTTCATCAGACCAGGCCAGAGACACTTTGTCTGCAAATTACGCAACAAAGTTTCAAGGGAGCAGCTGAAGAAATTGTATTGTCATGGAACCAATGTGATTATTACGTGGTCGGGTGGTTTGACCCTGTCTGGATTTTAGGGACTCACCAAAGCTATTCTATGACTCGCCTCTGCAACTGGACAGAGGAAAGAAAAAATATGTTGAAGGGCTCATAGGCTGAAATAAGGACAGGGAGGGATCATTGTTCATTTACCAACACAGGCAAAACAGACTGGACTTCAGGAAATTGACTGAATTTATTATCAGTCAAAATCAGAGCATGATAATGAGAAGTAAACCAAATCTTAAAACCACTTTCTCCCTACCCCTCCCTCCTTCCTGGGCTCTACCGCCTCCCCCAGTTGCACAGGAAAATGGAGAATGGGGCTTATGGTCAGTTTATCTCGTCTCACATTGTTTCTGCTGCTGATCAGGGGGAGGAGTCCTTTCGCTGCTCCAGCATGGGGTCCCTCCCATGGGACACAGTCCTCCACAAACTTCTCCAGCACGAGTCCTTCCCACGGGTTACAGTGCTTAACAAACTGCTGCAGCGTGGGTCACTCTTCCATGGGGTGCAGTCCTTCAAGAACAGCCTGCTCCAGTGTGGGTCCCCCAGAGGGTCACAAGCCCTGGTAGGATCTTGCTCCATTGTAGGCTTCCCATGGGGTCACAGCTTTCTTTTGGGCATTCCCCTGCTGCAATCTGGGGTCTTCCACAGGCTGTGGGTGGATCTCTGCGTCCCCATGGGCCTCCATGGGCTGTAGGGGCACAGCTGCCTCACCATGGGCTGCACATGGGCTTCAGGGGAATCTCAGCTCTGATGCCTGGAGCACCTCTTCCCTTCTGCACTGACTGGGATCTGCAGGCTGACTGCTTTTACATATTCTTACTCCTCTCTTCTTTGAGCACAATTACAACTGCACAATAACTTTTTTTTCGTTTTTAAATATGTTATCACAAAGGGGTTACTACCACCTCTGATGGCCTTGGCCTTGGCCCATGGTGGGTCAGACTTGAAACCATCTGGCATTGGTTCTGTCAGACATGGGGGAAGCTTCTGGCAGGTTATCACAGAAGCAACCCCCGTGGTCCCCCTGCTACCAAAATCTGGCCATGCAAACTCAATACACATGGTCTAGAATAATTAGACATTATTCCTCCAAGATGCTTCTTTTTGATGTCCAAATTTATAGAAGAAATACTATCTTCTGGCCTAAGAATCCATTTCTACAGTATATGTACATTAGAATTTGCATTTAGAGAAGACAGACTCAAGCTGCATTTTGTGACTAGTTTTTCTAGGGAGAGGCCCATGCTATTCAACACTGTGCTGTAAAACAAATGTATATTTTGTGAAATGAATATCAGACTTTGAGTGTTGTGTTTAGTATACTCAAATCTGTGAAATCTGTGACTGCTGAGTTCTCAAGGGATACCAGGAACAAAATCAACTGAAATGACCTTTGTTTACAGGACAAAAGCAGGCTGCAGGTAATCAATATGTAATCTTTAAGGGTCTCTCAAGTATCAGGGGACACTAACAAGGAAGACACCTCTCAATATTCTTCTATATTGATAAAAATAAAACCTCAACAGTTTAAATAATAAAACTTTAATGATATATATAAAATATACATTTTTGATATAAAAATCAGCAATTAAATATAATAAAATAAATTAAAATATTGTGGGCTATGGGTTACCACTGCCACCCTGCACTATCACTATAAGTCACTAAAATATCTACAGCATATGTCATCAATCTTGCTTCCATAGAATACCTATATTTGGTCAGATTTCCATTTGTTGGTTAAAAAAATGTCTGTTTTATTATCCTTGTGCTGAGAGGGCCAATACCAGGTGATTCGGAAGAATATACTAGAAATCCCATAAAAGGCTAATAATCTTGAGGAGGTTTCATTCTAATACTCTTGCGTGAAGTAATTTCAAACTGTAAAGCATAAATTTTTCTGGTTGCTACATTTCTTTTTTCTCTTAGCAGTAGTCAGTGTTGGATATTGTTATTCTATAAAACCTTAGTTGAATTGTCCTTAGCTGGCATCCCACCTCTGTGAGTTCCGCAGTCTAAATGTTCTTTCAGTGAGGAAATTTAACCAGTTGGGAAAGGAGCTGAAAAAGTGTTTTCTTTATTTCTTTGCCTAAGGCCTTACCTAGAGAAGCAAGTAGTCCTTTCCAGTTTGTTGAACCAGGAACCCAGTTAAATTAAATTCAGGGTTTTGGTTAAATAAAATCCACAGATGAGGAGGCAGAATTGAAATTAAACTTTTGAAGGAAACGATAGAAATGAAATTGGTTAAAATTCTTTGTTCAGTCATAAGATGCTAAAATGAGAGGACTACCTGAGAGCCCAGAATTTTGATCCATGTAATAGTGACCTAAGAAGGGAAAAACTATTAGAGCTTTATGAAGTTTGATTAATGTCTGAAGGATTTCAAATAAGCAGTTTTGATATTGTCATCTCAATTAGAAACAAATTGTTGTCATTGACGTGCTTCTTACAGCACGCAGCTGGAAAATCATAAAAAAGGCTACAGAGGGTATTGAAGAAGCAAGCAGAAGCTTTTCTTTCACTTAAAATTGTCTGTGGTCAATTAAAAAAATAGCAGGAGTACAGTGAGACTCACTGTGTAGTCCTTGATGTAAAGGTAGGAAAACACCAGCTCTAGATGGCTGAATGAGTTTGATCTGGACTGCACTGTACCTCATCCAAGCTAATCTTTGCATCTACATGAATGGGAAATTACTGCTCAAGATATCTCAGAAGTGCTTAGCAGGAACGAAATTTCAGCTTAAAACTTTCTAATTTTAATTGTACTAATGCTACTGTTCTGTTTAGATCACCTTCTGAAAAAAAAGTGTTTCTGTGGGAAACAAAGAGTGTGGTTTTTGTTGTTATTGTTGGCTAACACATACACACAGACACAAAAAAAAGTAATAAAAGAAAAACTTTCACAGCTTTCCCATTATTAGTTCTGGGAAAACACAATAAAGCCACAGCTGGCAGGCACATTTTTTTTCTTAGCATTTGATAATAGAATAAATTGGTAAGTGGAGAGCCTACAACCCTTTTTCTGCTGCAAGTTGCCCTCTGCTATCATTTTAAATAGATGTTAAAATCCAAGCTAATTGTAATTCACTTAATAATGAAGAAATATATTTGCATCATCAATAATCAAGGCTTCTTTTTTACAAGTAATTTTAGTGTTGGACATCAATAAACTGTGGACAAAGAGATGTTCAGGTTAGCATGAGTAGTTCAGGGGGATGGGATAAATTCAAATGCAGCACTTTAATATATATATCCAGTCCATGTGCTTCCTGTTGTAATGACAACACTCCCTATAACAGCATCTCAGGAAGCATGGGGCAGGGGTGGGGTGGGGTGGGAGAAGAATGTCTCTTTTTAGTACCTTACAAAGCTGAAGTGAGCAGTACTGTGAGTGATGAACAGCAGCTCCAGCAGAGTTGTCTACAGTAGTTCAAGCCCATTACTCCATCCCCATTAGAGACATTTATCATTTAGTCACTATGCTTATGCAACAGTATTCTAAAGCTGCAAAAAATACCTTGCCAGCTCTATATTAGGGATGGGTGAATTCATTCTGATAAAATGAGAATTGCTCTTAATTTTTCCCAGACCTGTAACTGAACCAAAACCTAATGTTCATCCATCATTTTTCAGACCCGAAAGTTTGTGCTTTGCAAGCAGGGCCACAATGTATCAGCTCAGCAAGGTCCCTGATGCAATGGTTGGTGGGCATGGTATAAGAACATGACCAGAATGGAACAGATTATTTGGGAATTTCTCCATCCCTTTCCATCTGCAAACTTCTCTCTTAGGCTTCTTGCCAGTGGTGAAACCATGGTGAGGATGTAATCTGCTGGCAGGCCAAAAGAAGCATAGTGTCAGCAATATGGATTGATACATACATAGCTGGATTTGAAACACAACATAAAATTATAGATTAATTCTGGGAAATGTTAACCACTAAAATACTGCACAATTTTTTAAAAAATCTTTTTCTACTCTTTTATTTTTTAAAAAATCTTTTTCTGCTCTTTTTATTCCCTTGTCCAAAATCTTACACTTTGTTGTTTATAGGCCATTATAATATACATGGCATTTACAAGCAGCTTTCAGCAAATTCTTGTGCAGGTATAGAAGAGAAGGTATATGTGATTATAGCAAAATTCATGTCTTTCAGTACGATGTTGCATTGCATCTTGTTGACTTACCACCCCTTCCTAAGTACAGATTTGTATGTACTAAGAAAGTATTTCTTTAGTGAACACTTTTTGTATATTGACCAGGTTGGAGAAAAAAACCTTCCTAATATCTGATGGAAAGTAAAGGAAGAAATATGTATTACAGCAGTGACCTGGAACATAATAAAATTTTCAGTCCTTAAAAATCTTGTTGAATTTCAGTTGTTTGGTTTTTTTTTCCAAAAGTGACTAAACAATAAGCAAAATACAGTCTCAGTGATTGAAACTAAATTATTTTCAGTGTTTAAACTGAAACCATGACTTTTCAGCACTTTCCCTCCAAAAAATAACCTGTAGTAATAAGCCTCCATCCTTTGGTGAATGAATGTATTTCTTCCTGTTAATATTCAAGGATTGTTCACAATTTACATTTAATCATCTGCAGCCAAGGAGCAAAAAATATTCCAGGAAGTTTTGAAGAGGTAAAGGAAAAACTAATGTAAGGATGATCTATTGGAATATTATTTGATGACTATGGTCATAGATTCAGTACTGAAGGCTCCTAGGGTGACATTTGACATGGGATTATCTCAGAATCACATCTGAATCCTCTCTAAGAAATTATTTCTATTTTCATTGACAAAAAAGAGCTTTTATTGCAGTCAAAATGGCTTTGAACCTGTTCTCTCCTCTTCAAGATAAGAATGTTGGATGACAAGAAAGAATTCTCCAATGAGTGAGTCTTCTGTTTGTGCAATGAGGAATATTTGACATCTCTTCTTATGTAGTCTGATGGTTTTACTGGACAAGTAAGTGTTTTCTTTGACTAACTTTCAGATTTTTCACTTGTCTGCTCCTGGCTCTACAGGTTTTTTGGTTTCTTTTCATCAGAAGACTCCCTCCAGCTTTGCCAGCAGTGCTAGTCAAACTAGCTAAATGCTGCTCTGGGTGTTGTCTAACATGACTGTGTTTGGAAAGAACAGTTTAGGAATATTGCACCTATAGAGTCCAGGAATGTGCTGTTTATTGTAGCTTGTAATCATTTCAGGGTTATCATAAGTGTACAGGTATATAGGCACTAAAGAGAATTTGGAGTGTCTTCAGGGGAATAATCTTTAAAAATTAAAGTATGAGAGAAACTGGGATCTGTTCAATATTGTCTTAGCTTGTTAAAAAATCAATGCCACATGGATAGAGAGTTCTGTGTCACGTACTGTTAGGGCTATTCTTGGTTTACAAAGGAAATGAGTAAAATTCATCGATACATTAGTGAAAGTCTGGAGGACAGGATAATGTCAAAAAAGCCTCTGGTGATCAGTACTGGTATTTAACCATAGAGGAAGGTGTTGCTGGATCTCTCAGATCTCCAATGTGTTACATGCTCTTTCTTTTCTGCTATTTCAGACAAAAGCTGATATGTCAGATATACCACACGAGATCATGTCACCATGTGGTACACTGAATGCACTCATGAAGATAGATTCAGCTTTGCAGATGTGAGAACTATGTCTTTAATTAGCTGAAGCAGACACTGATGTTAGAAAGAAATAAGTTCTGTAGCACTTCAGTACCTGTTTCCAGCTATGCAGTGAAGCAACATATTTGGTACATAGACTATTAAAGTCAGCAAGAAACACAACAGGAATTGTAGCTGTTGGCTAAAATTTACTAAAAATAAATTGGATCCTGGAAACTGTGTAGTGCACCCCACTCCATTAATAAATTGTTAAACTGAAAGCTCACATGTACTTTCAGTAACCACTGACATTTTATCTTAAATAAGGATGAGAAATTTCACTTACTACAAAGTAAAGCATTAAAAAGGTTCCTTATCTATGGGACCAGAATAGGGCTATTAGTAACACTGTCTGCTTCTTTTTAAAACCCTATTAGTGTCAGGTAATATGTTTCTCCAATGGTGCTTGATATTCTCTTGGCTAAAAAAACCCTGAAAATGAATTTTCCAAGGGAGTATTTTAAGTAATAATACCTGGCTAAAGAAAATATAACCCTTAGTATCAGTAAAACATACACTGGCTTTGTTCTTAGAACTGTTTTCATAGGCATTAGCAATGTAATCTGTTATTTCTATTTCTGTACGTGTGTTTCTTTTTTGGTCTATAGGTATACATGTATATAGCTAATAACCAAATATTCAGTTTGTGCTATTTTCTTTGAATTCAATAAGATGCATAGCTAAAAGGCAGGACTACTCTGACGGCCAAAACCTAATATTTATTCCTCTCTGTGTATATAATGCAAGGTAAGAGATGGGGATCCCAAGCTGCTGTGTAAGTATTGATCAATCCTCTTCATGTCATAGTTATTTACTTCTTTAAATAACATTTCAAGTCTGTAAGAGACCTACAGTTGTCAAGGTATGCCTCACAGGTTACGCCTTCAGAGCTAAAAAGCCCAAGGCTGTTCAAATAGCATGGACTCTGGATGGTGTGAACAACATAGCTGGAATTCTTGTGGAAATAGCACAAACTGCACTACTGTGATTGGAAGCATGAAGATGGAAAACACTATGTCACATGCAACAAGCGTCATCTGAGAGACATCTCATATCTGTGCTGCTAAATAAAGCAGGAGCAGAGCATAAACTTAAACACTGAACAACTGGGTATTTCCTATCATATTTGCATGCAGAGCAACAGTTTAGGGATCTCCTAGACATTGGAGACGTCTGGGCACAGTTTGGTGGATAACATGTACTGTAGACTACGTCCCAAAGGTAGAATGAATAGGACTGGTTTTGTCTCTCTCTATTCTATACATCCCTCCATCAATATCTGTGCAGGCTGTGTGTGTGTGCAGGCATGTGTGTGTGTATTCAAACTCCATGTCTTGCAACATGTCTTGATATGTAATATTTCCTTTGTTTTGTGCCATGAAAATCTTACTGTGATGTCCTATTACATGGTCCTCAGACCCCTAAACTGAGAAATGTACAACACACTGTAACCATGTCCTAAAACCACCTGAATACCTAATGTCTTTGGACTAAGCACGGTGTGATGTAGATGACGCCTGTGTGTGCCCTTTGGCCTAAGAATGAGGAGAACAGTCCTTGGCACATATTAATTCTGCCGGGCCAGTATAGATATATCCAACAAGAACAGGCAGAAAACAACTCAAAAGCAGAATGTGCAAATATTAGACATAGAATTAAGCCTGCTGTGCTGGAGATTTTCTGGAAATTGCTTTAATGTTTGAATGCAAGTAGAGAGTCCCTGCAGTTCTTGGTTTTGCCAGTACTGAGCTGCTTTTCAGAACTAACCTTTAATTTCCTAAAGTGAAGCTTAGAGCAAAGCAAATTAAATACTTGCATGTATTGTGTAAAATACATGTAAAATGAGTGTAAAATGAAAACATCCCCTAAAATCCAAGTGTTCGTTAATGGCATGATTAATTCTGATCAGTGGTGGCATAAGGTTTCTACTGAAATGTCCTTCTGGAACTCTGCAGTGAATTCCACGCAAGCGTGAGAGAAATGGTCCCAGGTGATGGATCACTTGCTGAGTGGCTCAGAGCAACTTTCCCCAGCATTCATTCACTGGATGAATGTTCCTTTTAAGAGTGCTTTGGAGGTCAAAAGTCTTTCTGGCTATGAAGGCTGTGAAAAAGAGGAAATCTTTCACTAAAACACTGTTTGTCATCAAGCTCCCTGGGCTGTGAAGCTTGTTTTTCATTGTTTCATGCCTAGTTCTGATGAACTGGTTTGACAGCTGCAGTTTTAGAAACTACCAATAAAAGAGAAAAAAAAAATAGTTGGGAAAGTTTTTCACTGAGAACATATGGGGCAGGAAACCAGTTTAGAAATCTTATTATTGGCCAAAGAACACAAAATCTATGTATTTAGATGATTAAAAGCTGGATTCTGATTTGCCCACTCGTTCTGGGTGGTAACTCACTGTCAAAATTCTCCTTTTCAGTGAAGCTATGAGGGAGCTTATGCATTGTGAGCATGAAAGACAAAGCCTTGTGCTGATTCACATGCTGCAATCAACTATCACTGATAAACATTTATATCTTGAACAAGACTGTGTGCCATGCTCTCACATTCTCTATATGAAATATGATGGTGCAAGTTATTGATACAGACCTCAAACTCGCTGTGAAAAAATATCCCTTTTTATGTGGTAAGTCTTTTCCATGGATTCTTTCTCCCTCAACAAAGGTTTCAGGCTGCTCACTAGCTGTCAGTATAGTATCTAACACTGGCAATGGAATCTGAGTTTAAAGTCAGTATACTATCTAACAGAGCATCCCTTGCGAGAAATCCTAGAGGCAGCATAATGTCTGTGTGCTACCTCTTGCCTCCAAGGCTATAGCTGATATGTCCAGTTCATGTTGTCCTTCTGTCATGTCAGCCTCTGGTGCATTTTCAGTTCTCTGACCATTATGCATCTGGCGTAAAAGAGAGCAAGCCTGGACCCTTATTAGTACACCAGGCTTTAACATTGCATATGTTTCCTTACTTTCCACTGACCCTCACTTACACAGTACCAGAGAGTCTCTCTCTCATGTAAAAGGGCAGAGGGGCAGCCAGGCCACCAGGCCTGCAATCCCAGTAATCTGTGCAGTAGGAAAACACTGCACTTATATGATCCCATGAATTGGTATAGAACAACAAGCCTGGCAAATTAAGTACTCTGTATATTGCTCTTTATTGAGGCAGACCCCTCTTTTTGTTTTTTTTGGTTAGTTTTCTGGGTTAAGTACATGGTCACTATTTTGAGCCTAAGTAGAAAAGATCATCTTTCCCCTTCAGACTTGTCACATAAAAATATAACAGTTTATACGAGTCATGCTCAGAGCTTCTTTTGTCCTTGATAAGTCTCTGAAGTGCAAATTAGAGGGCTGTGTATATAATTGACAATGAATTTTTAAGACTCTGATATACTTGGTGTCACTTGTGTCTGTGACAATAGCAGTGCAGCATGCTTTTCTTTGCCACACAGAGATTTTTTCTTACATAGCTGTGTCTAATCAGGGTTTACTTGTTTCAGTCACCTAAAGCCAGAAGCATAATCCTGCCTATCTGATTCCAGGACAAATTAAATAACTGTCATACGTCATGTGGGCTCCCCTTTGTTATCAGTGCTCTGTGGTTAGTTCTAATTAGAACAGAAAAATACTTAAGCAGGAGTGAGGTGGTTCCCAGGAATGCAATTATCTCCCTACTGCATGATCCTCTGAAAACTCCTGTGGCTAGGGATCTCCCAAACCTTCCTTCCTCTGTTCCAAAAGAGCTTGTCTTGTCTTTACCTTCTCTCCCTCACCAGTATTTACAGAATCAGAATTTTCATCATCTTTCAAGCTTTGGTAAAAGCTGGTATAGACCAATTTCAGTGCTGTCTCATGCTGGGAACAAACAACACATTGCACCTTTTGGATTTCCCCTCACATGTAATTAGCATTGATCAAGGTTCTTAGCATGTCTGTGAGATAGAGAAATACAATTCTTTCCCTTTTTACAGTTAGAGAAATAATGGCACTTTGCAGTTAATTTAGAAAGTCATCAAAGAAAGTGACGTAGGGAAGTTTATGTGTTTATATTGATGGAGGCAGACAGACACACTCTGGCTTCACTTTCAGTCTTGCCTACAATTTCTAGGTGTAGTTAATGTCCAAACTTGTATAATTTGTCTTTAACAGTGCTTACCACCTGGGCATAGGATTTGTTTTGTAATTACCAGATTAGAACTGTCAAATCAGCTGGGCTGTAGTCAGAGTGAGCTCGTCTGAACCTGCTCACTGCTGGAACCTGCTTACTGCTGAACTTGTTGCTGGAGAAAAGTGCCCTGTGACACCTGGATTCTAGACTGCAGCTAGTGGTTATCACATCCTCCCCCTGCAAGGGTTTCTGTACTTGCTTTTTCTCAAGGTGCCCACCAGGAATTTGTATCAGGGTCCTCAGAAATGTTATCTGAAGTTTTTGCAATTTACATCATAGATGTAGCTTACTGAGAAAAAACAGCAGAAATAATATCAATGCTCTTCCATTTATGCTATGCTAGTGCTGGTCATATTTCACAAGGAATTCTGTGGTTTGTATTCTTAAATCTCCAAAGTGAAAGTGATATTGATATATCTCCTATAACATATGTTGGCTTCATCCTGTATTTAACATTGATAAGTTGCAACAGAGCAACTATTACCTGTTATTTTTCTGCACAATATTATCATGCTTCTAAGACTGCCTAGTATAATATCAGTCTCAGAATCATAGAATCAAAGAGTCATAGAATGGCTTGGGTTGAAAGAGACCTTGAATGTCATCTAATTCCAACCCTCCTGCCATGGGCAGGGACATCTTCCACTTGACCAGGTTGCTCAGAGCCCCATCCATGAAAACCGCCAGGGGTGGGTCATCCACAGCTTCCCTGGGAAAGATGTTCCTGTGCCTCATCACCCTCATACTAAAGAATTTCCTCAAGATATCTAATCTAAACCTATTCTCTTTGAATTTGAAGCCATTTCCCCTTATCCTGTCACTAGATGCTCTTGTAAATATTCTTGCCCCTTCAGGAACTGCAATTAGGTCACTGCAATTAGGTCACCCCAAAGCCTTCTCTTTTCCAGGCTGAACAAACCCAATTCTCTCAGCCTTTCCCCAGAGGAGAGGTGCTCCATCCCTATGATCAAATCAGTGACCTCCTCTGGATTCATTGTAACAGCTCCATGTCCTTTCTGTTCTGGGGCCCCCAGAACTGGACTCACTGCTCCAGGTGTGGTCACAGGAGAACAGAGTAGAGGCACACATCCTCCTTGCCTGAGCTTTGATGCAGCCCAGGACATAGTTGGCTTTCTGGTCTGGAAGTGCACATTGTGAGCTCATGTCCTCTTGCCTTCCATCTCATTAACCTTTAAAAATGCTTACTTGAGAAGAGGAAACATTCAAACTCTGACAGCTGTACCTAGAAGCAGAAACTATAGAATAGCAATACATCATTCTCCCACAGCTCTGCATCCCTATTGTTTTTCCCTTGAAGTTGAAATAGGTCTTCCTTTCAAAATCTTCTCCTTTAGGTACTGGAAAGAATCCATCAGTATAATGCTGATAGGCTATATTCTCTCTGTGTAACACATCAGGTCATCCATCAGCACATCCATTATTATGCCAGGTGCTTCAAAGCTTGGGAAGCTACTGGCTCTCAAAACCCATTGTATTGCAAGCTGCTCTTAATGCAGAGACTGTCTTCACTATACGTATCAGTGGGAAATCGTTAAAAGCAAAATGCTTCTACTAGGGGACGAATCTCAAAAGGTTTGGTTCAGGCAACACAAAAAAAGTTTTTCAGTAACTTCTTTGTTATGAAAATCAGCTCGGAAATCTCATGAGAATAGGTCTTCTCCTTTTGAGAACTGCAGTATTGTCCCAGTTTTGGTCAAAGTGAAAATACCAGTAGAATGATCTTTTCTTAAAATAGTTCAATAAATCAATGACTGATTCTTATCAAAACCAGGGAGAGTAAGAAGCCTGTGAAAACTCAAAATGCTAAACAGGGAAAGAAAATGTTTGAAAATGGATAACATCTCCCTGGAGCTGACTTCACAAACCTGGAAAAATCCCCCACAGGCCTATCTTCAAGAAGGTTAGAACCATATGTTTCTGTGTATTCGCTCTTTATGTTTTCAGCTAAACCAGAAAAGAAAGAGAAAAAATAATAAAGCCCTCCAGCTCTGTTACAGCTTTTATCATTTCAGATCTTTCCCTTAATAATTCAAAGTAAACTAATTACCTAATTATGTTAACAGGTGTCAGTCTTTCAAATATAAAGAGCTACTAGATAGACCTGAACTGGGGAGTTCTTTTCCTTAAGTGTCTGCACTTAAAATTTGAAACATAATGGCATTAAAACAACTGATTGAGTTCTTTTAAAGACATTGCAGCTTAGATCCATACTGGAGGCATTCACCTGTGAGGCAATTAAGCTTTTACCTCCCATTACAATACTTTGGCAAGCTTCCTGATGAATCCTTTATGTGTGGCCCCTCATGTCTAAAAGCCTACAGTAAAGAGTTGTACTGTCTAAAAGGAGGATGAGGAGATGCTTGTTAAAGAAGGGGGAGAACACTGGCCTTGCTGTGAGTGTAATTGTGTTGGTAATTACCCTGTGTCCATTATCTTCCTTAAAAGTACTGTATTATGCCATGACAACGGCCAATAGTACTGTTGGGGTCATTGCTCACAGGGCCAAGTGATGTAAAATTATTAGATGTTCTAAAAATTACCCAATATCAAATTTTCAATAAATATTTAGGATTTTTTTTTCTTTGTAATATATTTTGTGAATCACAATTTTCTCCTGTCTTCCATGACCTTGTGCCCTCCCCCCCACTCCTGAATAAATGCAAGTGGCTGCCTGGGACTGCTCTTCATTTCCATCATTTCCTGAAAAGTCTGACAGGGTTTTATCTCAGTAGTACGCAGAAAGTCATTAAAGTGACAAAAAAATGAGACTCAAAAATACAAATAAAGCTTATTCAGTGAGATAAAGGAGGCAAACATTTTATAAGTGTTAATACTGATTTGGGACCTTCCTTTATAAACAAAATGTTTCAAGGTTTGAAAGTTTTGGCTTCCAAGGAAAAGAAAATCAGGATAATGCAGCATGTTTGCTTGTTTGTGATGTTCAGAGGAAAGCTAATTTTTCTGACAAAGGCAAACTCTAATCATGACAGTCAATATAAATATTGCTTAGGTGACCTGTAGTTAATTTTTCCAGTCTGGCACATCCAAGCACTGAGCCCATCTATTAATGCTTTCCTAGGGGAATGCAGACACATGCCTATGTGTATGCATATTTTTTCTGCTGCCTTGATTTCTTACCGCTGTATTTCATCCAGTGGCAAAAGCAATATGTGTTTTGGTGCTGAAAAACCTCAGTCCAAACCTAGCTCATGATATTTCACAGGGATCTAATCCAGCATGACATTACAAGAAGCTAGAGAAGTAGGTGTGGTAAGGTCAGGGGGTGGGGAGGAGCAACCTTGACTGGAATTTGGGAGACCTGCTTCTTTGTGACTGCCTACAAAACAGTGCTGTGGATATGGAATGATACAGAAACAGGATTTCAGCCACAATGTAGGCTTGTGATCCAGAGCAGGGAACTAGATTCTGGCAAGTTGTCTTCTTTCAGTGTGCATATGCTTAAAATTTGGCAACTCCTAGACTTCCTAAAAAGTTACTCGGATTCTGTTACTCTGAACACCTTTTTAATATATAATAAATGGAAGTGAAGTGCCTGGGTTCAAATAATAATTAGACAAATGAATGGGAGAAATGCTCGTCAGAACAATTAAACGCAAAGACAGCAACTCCTACCTTCAGTCTTTGAAAGTCTTGCTACTGCAAGGTGTAAAATTAAGCATGAGCCCACATTTACCGTCTTCAGTTCTTTCTCAGGCTCTATTGGCTGCTAAAGGTGACAACATTATGCCTGATGGGTCAGCAGTCTGAACTGAAATGGCCACTCTTATGGTCTTATATTGCTGTATCTTTGTGTTTGGTATTACTTTCTGCAGTGTATTTATGTTGAAGCAGTGAGCAATAATGATGTCAGGGCTAGAAAAAACATGGACAACAATGAACAGACCGAGACCTAAAATTATTCTTCCTTCTTCAAATCTTCAATAAGAAATTGTATTTTAGTCGAAAATATACCTGGAAAATACCCCCAAGATACCCTCCTGTGCCCCTAAAATTTAAATAAAAAGTAAAAAAAAACAAAAGTCTTGTCAATGTGCAGGTGTCAGGCAGAACGTGGTTCATTCATTTTACTAAAAGCATTAATTATACCAAATGCTTGTGTGTATGGAAAGAGGTAGGTTACAGGGAGTGGATGGATCTCTGAATGAAGAGCTAAGAGAAAAAAGATGTTGTTTGACGTTTTCTTGATATGGGCATGTACAGATAAACTTTCCAAAAGCTCCACTAGCCAAAGAACTGTTCTAACAGATCAGCCATTATGCTGTTGTCTCTCTATTTATTTTTAAGGAAGACTGAAATGTATACCATCCAAACAATCCTGTAATTACAACTGAACTCTCTCAATTTGTTTTTGAAAAACAAAACAGTTTCTCTGCTAGGGAAAGCTTATTTAAAGTTAACAAAACTATCAAAGGATGTAGAGAAAGAAGGGCTTGGGGCAACATTCCCCTGCATTACACAAATCTCTTCACTCAGCAACGTGTTGTGGTACTGTGCCATTTTTACCATAGGCATAGGTGGGAGAGCACAGGTCTAAGACTGGTTTAACCTCTAGGAATTTAAACCCACGCTCAGGCTGAAAGGGCTTGAAATGCCACATTTCTGGGACTGTGGATCGGGAATGCGAACAATGAAGAGGAGAGATGAAAATACTTCCTATTCAAAGTGGCCCTTAGCCTGGTGTTAGGAGACCTCTTTCGGCACTGCAGGAAGCAGATCAATGGCACATAGACTGATGCCAAGGACAAAACCCAAAAAAATTAATCATCTTATTTTAAGACTGCAGGATAAAGTGTGTAGTAACTGGACTCTGCAATGGCAACAGAAAATTTTGTGTGTGGCATTGTCTTGGGATGACAACTCATACAGAAAGTTAGTATTTAGGTTAATATTTAGTGTAATATTTAGTGTACTGTTTGCTACTTGTTTATTAACTCAATTTTCTTAAATCTTTGAAAAGGATATTTATAATTCCTGGAAGTATCTTCACTCACTACTCACTCTCTCATCTATATTCTCTGGTATTTACAGAGTAACAACAATAACAGTCCTGAATGTTTCCTATAGGTATGTTCTATGAACTACTTTTTTTTGTTGTTCTTGAAGGAAGACATAATTCTTTTCCTCAAACAATTAATTTTAACCTTGAAAAAGAAGAAACACCTCTCTGCCTCTAAATGTAACAAACTAAACCCATTTCATTTTATGTTTGTATTCAATACGATCTTAGTAACTAACTGAGAATTGAATTGTTCCAAATATAATAATGCATGGAAAAATATTTAACCAGGTTTAGGACCTTGAAATACAACCAACTTTACCTGAGAAAAATAAATGCAGTTTTCCAGTAAGTGCTGCAGACACCATGTGCTTTTCAACAGAACAAAACCAGAAATGCAGATTCAGACAGGGATGGCTTGTAGTATTTTATGGTGGGTGTCAGTTTTTCATCTATGGTATGCAGATTAAACTGTGTTTCAGTACAAAATGTCACTATCTTGGCTGCCCTGGGAATCCAGCAATATTAAGATGGTAGTAAATAAGAACCAAGAAAAAATCCTGCATAGGTACTATGTCAACAGAAGCAGAAGGTGGTGTGGTTTGGATCGGCCAAAATGTGTCTTTCTTACGTAAGACTACAAAATTTTTTGGCTCTATAATATTTTTTTCTCTTCTGAAAATGAAGAAAAAGAAGACAATAAATCTCTGAAAATACTCTGGAATATCTAATTCATGGTTGGCCAAATGACTTTTAAAAAGCAATTTGGAAGTAAAAATCAAATTTTCTTTTTAGAAATGCCAATTTTACTTTCAGAATCATATTTCTCAGAATAGGCATGTATCACTGAAATACTATTGAATAACAAGTGTTACTATCTTCATTAATGACATAGAGAGAGGGATTGCATCCACCTTTAGCAAATTTACAGATGGCACCAAGCTGAGTGGTGCAGTTGACATAGTGGGAGGACGGGATGCCATCCAGAGGGACCTGGACAAGCTCATGGGAAAAGCACTGCATTTGGGTCAGGGCAACCCCTGGTATCAATCCAGGCTGGGCATGAACAGATCCTGAGCAGCTCTGCCGAGAAGGACTTGGGGGTGCTGGTGGGTGAGAGGCTGGACATGACCCAGCCATGTGCCCTTGCAGCCTGGAGATCCAAACATGTCCTGGGCTGCACCCAGAGCAGTGTGGGGAGCAGGTGAGGGAGGGGATTCTGCCCCTCTGCTCTGCTCTGGTGAGACCCCACCTGC
Organism: Gymnorhina tibicen; assembly: GCA_013399875.1. Classification (NCBI taxonomy): domain Eukaryota; kingdom Metazoa; phylum Chordata; class Aves; order Passeriformes; family Artamidae; genus Gymnorhina; species Gymnorhina tibicen. The sequence continues at coordinate 680,301 of VXAZ01008023.1, forward strand.
AGTGCTGCATCCGGCTCTGGGGTCCCAGCATAGGAAAGACATTGATCTGGTGGACTGAGTCCAGAAGGGGATACCAAATTGATTAGGGGGATGAAGTACCTCTGCTGTGAGGAAAGGCTGAGAGAACTGAGTTTGTTCAGCCTGGAAAAGAGAAGGCTTTGGGGTGACCTAATTGCAGCCTTCCAGTACCTAATGGGAACTTATAGGAAAGATGGGGCAAGAATATTTACAAGAGCATTAGTAACAGGACAAGGGGGAATGGCTTCAAGAAGAGTAGATTTAGGTTAGATACTTGGAAGAAATTCTTTAGTATGAGGGTAATGAGACACACAAACAGGTTTCCCGGGGAAGCTGTGGAAGCCCCATCCCTGGAGGTTTTCAAGGCCAGGTTGGATGGGGCTCTGAGCAACCTGGTCAAGTGGAAGATGTCCCTGCCCATGGCAGGAGGGTTGGAACTAGATGATCTTCAAGGTCCCTTCCAACTCAAACTGTTCTATGATTCTGTGATTGAAATGTTTGACTTAGGAAAAATCTGTAATTTGTTGATGGGTCACAGATTATTGGAGGAACTTTAACCAGATATAACTGAAACTATTACTTCAGAGGAAAATGCTGTCCCTGTGAGGAGAAATACAGTGATATTACTGCACTCTCCAAAAAGTCTGATAAAACTCTTTTGAAATCAATGGTAAAATTCTCACTGATGTTAAGTGAATGAGGATGTAACTCCCCAGATTACTTAAAAAGATACATTTTTTCATTAGTTCTTGGGTGTTTAAAGATGCATTGCTGGAATCTGGTCAGCATTTTTGCAGCCATCTCTTTCTTTTCCCTATTTTTCTCCCCCTCTTGCCCTGCCACTCTTCCTACCTCTTACCCCCCTCTTCTTTTTTGTCATCTTTCCTGCATCCCCTTCCCTGCCTCAAGCCAAATAGTGCCCTGACATCTTCCTTTCATCTCACAGTTTTGGGGAACCTTAAATGATATGTTTATTTCCTGTGCTGCTATAAACTCCTTTTGCAAATATCCTTGCTTTTTGAAGGTTTACTTTTTGGGAACTGCAGCACTGAAAGCCCAGATAATCATGTTATCCAAAAGAAAACAGGCCCAATATGAGATAGAACCCCTCTTTGGGCAGTAACTTGTGTTAGAGCTATGTTATTATTACATGACAGAGATATGATCTAATGTAGTGAAGTCTTTACTGTATAGCAGCAGTTTTTGACTGCCCTGCTGCTATGTGAGATGGCTGCTGGCAGTCACCTCACTTCCTTGCAGCTTAGTCCCATCTCCTGTAACAACAAGGATACTATTTCCATGCCCTTCTTTCTACCTTTCTGAGTTCTGTGGATGTAAAATGTTAAACTTGTGAAACAAAGCAGGTGTGTATAGAGAACAGTGCAACTTCTCTATAAACCACTGAAATAGATCAGTAACTATGACCTTGCACATTTAGACCGAAGTAGCTTGCAAAACAAAGAAACCCCTTATTATACAGATAGAACTGAGACACAAACACAAAATACCATTTCTCATTCCACACTAATAGGCCAATAAAGTCAAGAATATAACCTGTATATTCTAACTTCTGGAGTAGTTCTTTTCATCAACAGTTCTTTAAGCTGCTTGTAATATGTGCCATATTTCTCTACCTTCCACTTGCTCTGCCACTCAGAATCCCAGCTGGGTGGCAAATCATCCTAAAATTCTTTCATTAAGCAAATAAAGCTCCCAGCATCTTGTTTTCTCAGTTCAGAAGAATAAAGAAATCTTTGCACATTACAGACACACATTGTTCTTCCCAAATTGATCTTCTCTTAAAAAACCTCTGATTGCTACTATGCTGCATTTCACATGCAAATATATTGTATTCCTTTTTTACTTCTTCATAGTTTAATTGGAGAACAGCAGGTGATCAAAGTCACAGTAGTAAGAAAGGTGCATTTCTGTAGAACAGATGAGACTTCCATTTAAATCCTTACAGGGGTGCTTTTAGCTTTCTCTATTAAGCAGCCTTGCAACTTTCAAATCCCATAGCTATAAAACTGAAACAGAGTCTTACCTGCCTTGTAAGCTCCCTCAATCACACAGGCATGAAGAGAAATCTTAGACTGGTTTGCTGTCTTGTTTCTTTTTTCCCTACCGAAGTCTTATCACAAGAAAGCATATGAACTTAAAGAGAAAAACCTGTTTTCCTTTCACTAGATAGTTTTTTAAAAATTAATTATCAGCAATGGCACACAATTGTTGTCCAGATTTAAAGAAACCGATAAAAATGCAATATTAGTAAAATAATTAAGTAACCTACATAAATTGTGTAAGATATTTAAAAATACAAATGCTTTTTTAATTAAATATGACATCTATTTTTACTGGCTGGTTATGTTTTAGACATATCTTTATACCTATGTAATAGTTCCCTCTGAATAACTGCCTGTGATTTGTCTCTCTGGAGTCAAAATCTTCGTATTTTCTAAGTCTTTATAAGCACACAGCTAGTTATATGATCTCTTTCTGGCAAATCATGAATGAGGTAAATCAAAAACAAGTAGGAATGAACAAAGATGAAAAAAATATAGAACACAGCAAAATATGCCATTTTCTTTTTCTGGGTTTTTTGTATATTCTCACTTTGTTATGATTTTTCACTCCTTTTTCTAAACATATATCCACACGTCTATCAAATGTGCACCTATCACATGATTTTTCAACCTTTAAAATATATGTTAATACCAGAAGTTCCTAACAAACTGCCAGAGACTGACAGGAAGCAGATGATCCCAGTAGTAATTGTTAACTAACAAATAGCATAACTTGGAAGATCTGTAGCATGTGATTGTTTTAATATGGGACATGTGATTGTTTTAATATGGGACATCTTTCGTCTAATACCTTTACAAGCAGAAGTCTGGATAAGCATGCATATCTTTCCTGCCTTGTAGGTCAGCTAATTTGTATTCTTACTGAGCAGAAGAGGAATTAATATTAGTCATTGACACAGATATTTTTGCTTTTCCTAAAAATCAGTAATCAGGGAAAGCTCTATCTTCAATGACTCTAAGTAAACTTTAGCCTGGAACAAGATTTATATTTATGTCAACATTGCCCAGATTCTTTATTAGCATGATTAAATCAATGTGGAGGATTTCTTCAAGTTATCTGTAGTGCTATGAAACACAACTACTTACAGCTAAAACATGTTTAGTGTTGCTTGTCTTACACAATTGCTGCTGCAGATTACAGAGAGTATTGTTTTTTGTTCTGTCAGCTTGAATTAGTAAGCAAGAGGGTTTTTTCACCTTTGTAGTGCTTTCTGGGTAAATCTTATGCACTCCATTGCTCTGGAGTATAGATTTAAGGAGATGGCATTCAGAGCACCTTTGGTTCATTACCCTCTGCTTATTAATGTGTCTTGACTGGGTAACATACATTAACATTTGAACTTATTAGTACTTTTAAATTATATTTGACTGAGAAATAGAGGTTTCAAGGACATTATATTCCTGCAAGGTTCATGAAACTAGGCAATTTGAAAGAAGACAAGAAAGAAGAACTAAAAATTCTTACCTAATACAGGTAGAAATATCTTTGGACCCTTCAATCTATTGACTCCAGATTTTCACAGAATCACAGGAGTTTGGAAGTGATCTCTGGGGAATGTTGAGTATAATGCCTTTGCTCAGTGAAAGGTCAGCTAGGGCAGGTTGCTTAGGGCTGTGTTCAGCTGAGTTTTGAGCATCTCCGAGGATGGAGACAACACAGTCCCACTAGTCAACCTGTTCCAGTGTTTGGAAAGCATCACTGTAGACAGAAAATTTTATTTTTCTTAAGTTTAAATGGAATTTCTTGCCTTTGAGTTTGTGCTGATTCCCTTTCAACTTTTCACTGTCTACCAGTGAGAATTCTTTGTCTCTTTCTTCTTTAATTCCCACACATAAAGTATTTATACATATTGATAAGACTCCCATGAGGGTTTTCTTCTCCAGGTGGAACAAACTCAGTCAGATGGTCTAGTCCCTTCATCAGTTCATTGTCCTTCACTGGATTAGCACATGTCATGTCTCCATTTAACTGGGGGTCCAGAATAAGACAATTCACATTACATAATTACTTCAGAAAATATCATGGTGTTACAGAATAAATTCTGGATGTTTTAAATAGCAGATAATAGTTTAAGACAGCAGATGTATCAATAAAAGGTACTGCAACTCTCTGTCCAAAAAAAAAATTCTGAAAAATATACTGGCATTTCTATTCTTAGAGTAATAATCTTCAAAAAATCCTTCAGGAAAGACCGTAAATGAGTAAATGAGGTCTTTTTACATCCCTTCGTTCTCTTACTTTTTAAAAATAGAGATAAAATAGCTTGTTTTAGAGGCTTCTTGTTAATTTTTGAAACAATTGAAGAAAAATATTTCAGCCCCCATTAAAGAATACTGATTATGTCTCTAGATATCTTCATAATTCACCTTAATTTCATACTTTAATAATACTAGGGATCAGAAAGCAAGAAGGAACAGATGTTTTGGAGATTATCAATCAAAAGACTACCCTAACCTGTAATAACAAGGAGAGAAAGCTAAATATCTTTCTGAACATTCATATAGTTAGGAAAACTGTTGCAGCAGTATACAACTTGATTCTGCTACTATATTTCCTAAGAAGTAGCACTTTCCTTCCAAGTAACAGAGTTTTCCCCCACAGGTTTCCTTATAAATCTGCAGAATCAAAATATTAGTGCAGGATTTCCCTGTTGCTTTGTTGTACTCACACATTCATCTGAAGTTAAAACTTCAGTGAAAGGAGTTGAGGAAGAGCACAATCATATTTTGAACATGACTGTGCTATATGAAATATTTCCTATGTTGAATATGAACTTAAGGCTGATCTCATTTTTCCTGAGGGGTTATATCATGATTACAGCTTGAATTATAGAAATGGAACTACCCTTAGTACCTGGAATTATAGACATGGCAAAGCATGCTCAGTTTATCACAGTGTTGAAATGGAAGGATTATGGAGTGGTGGGAGCCAGCTTCACTCTGTATTCTTGGTACTTCCAGTGCTGTTAGCATTCCTGTCTAAAGAGATTTATTTTATTTACTTTAGTGGGTGTTGGATTGGGCCATGAAGGAGGTAGTCAAAACTTCTGGAGTACAACCATTAGCAGGATGCTCATAAACAGTTCAGTCAGCACAATAACGTTGGATCCTACACCATGGAAAAAGGGTAGGAGGTTTCTGGAAAACTCAGTCATCTGCACTGTGTCACAGAGCCAGTGGGACTACTCACATTTCATCTCCTTGTGCAAATGCAGGTTGCTGTATGTGCAAAGAGAATACCTCCTTTCTCTTTCCTTTCCTGTATCCCAGATTGTAGAAAGCTCTTTCCTGCAGCTGAGACATGCTAGGGAATTTCTTTGGACATCAAAGCAAAGGTTTATTGAAATCTTACCCTTGCACTTCATTTTCTCTTTCTCTTCTACTGAAAGGGGTGACAAATAACAGGGCCTGCTGTGGAGATCGCTGAGGCAATGGTGCTGAGAATTCACTCCCTGGACAGATAAAGGTAAGGCTTGCCTGTCACCACAAAGTTGTTAAGAGTATGAAAGGTATGTTCAGTGTGATGGTAAAAGATGGGGAGAAATGTTACTCACAGTTTTAGTCTTTCATGAAAAAAGGGTTTTGTTGTTCTTTCAACTTTTACTTGGGGTCAAGGACATTTGTCTACTATACCTTGCTTTTTTCCCTGCAGAAAAAGTAAAAGAGAACTTTCATTGTAATCAACCATTCTTTTTTCCTTTACAGCTCTCAGTGAGGTATTATTACCCTGCAGGTGCAGAACTGGGGAGTGGAGGGCCTGGGTGACTTGTTCCTGGCCACCTACTTGTTCATGAAGGAATCAAACCCAACGTTTTTGTGTATTGCTGCAGGGCTGTGCCCCTTGTCAGACAGAGAATGGCTGCAATGCAATAGTCTTTATGGACATTCCTGGCCATGCCACATTTCCCTTATTCACTTGGTAGGTAGATTCTGAAAGATTTATTTGAAAACCTGGCTTAATATTTTATACAAAATTCAGAAACTATGAAGTAGCTCAGTGTGGGGCAGAGGAACATAAGAATATATTTTCTTTTACTGCTTTCCTCTTCCTGCTGAGCTCTTCCTGGTCATGTCTCCCATACATTCCTATTTACTATCTACATGGTCCACACTAAATCAGAACTTTCATCTGTGCTTGCGAAGTCATGTTGAAATGGGGGCCTGGAGACCAGGTTAAGCAGCCCAGGCCTTGGTAAACGCTATGCTCACCTTGTAACATCCCCTTAATTTATCTTCCCTGATTTCTTGCACATTCCTCTTTTACACTGTTTCTCAATTCCTTGGCAGTCAAAATAATTTGTAGTTGAGAATGGAACTGTGGATGGAAACAAATCTGCAAATTAGGTGTGGCCTAATCCTCTCAACTCTTAATAGCTGGTGATGGACTGTCACTTGCATGCCTGCATAGAGAATGGGCTGACAGGAACAGGAGGCATGTACCATTGCTTTCATTTTTTTGGTGTGGTTTCTCTAAAAAGCAGATAGACAAAATGCATTTTTGGATTGACGTGTGTGAAGCTGAAATTTTGTAGGAAGGGTGGGACCTCTTTATTTCATTTGCATATATTTACCCTTGGAACAGAATTCATTTATATGAATTTCCAGGAGGACTCTAAAGGTTATCCAAAGACCATCTTTCAAAGGGAATTCTCATAAGATATGTATGCAAAACATGCCTATGCTGTCACAAGCAGGTAATTTCACATGCAAAAATATGCTGTTCGAGATTATGAAAAACAAGCTGTCATTCATGCAAGCCATGGTTTACTTGTGCAGTTAATATCTGCAGATTCAGCTAGGAAGAGACACCTGCAGGAGACCATCTAAGTCATCAGGTCCAGTTGTCATAAGTGCAGTCGTTACATGTATAGTCCAAATGACTTCATAAAACACCTCTTTGGTGCACTCAGCATGCTACAGAACTGGTAACCTCGAGGCTAAGTATCAAATGTCATAGAAGACCGCAATGGGCCACATGAGAATGAGAAGGTAAGATCAAGGGTATTATCAGTGTCCTAGATTCTTTCACTGCAGTTCTGTGAATAGCCATATGGTGCTAGAAAGCCCACTTTCCATGGGAAGGCTTTCAGGTTGTTTTTCTTGGAGTGTCAAAGTGGACTAGAAAAGACTCTGGTCAGTTTGGTCTGGCTGGCCCTGTTGTGAGCCATAGGTTAGACTAAATGACTTCAGGAGGTCCCTTACAATCTAAGTTGCCTTTATTATGCTACAGTTCTTTTATTTTTCTCAACTCCAGAACTTCTGTATGAATTGAAGTTCTTACATGGTTTTCTATTAATTTGCTGTGGGCCAAGAATTATTTCAACTGTTGATATCGTTCCTTAGTTTGGGATACCCTTTGTCTCTGATTTTTGAGCCTTACTCTATGACACACAGTTGGGAGCGGCATAAATGAGCACAAAACAAGACTAAATGCTAGTGTTTTCATCAGGTCATGAGAAAAGGCCCTTTTTGGCCATGTATTTCATTAAATACATCAGCCTGGTTCAGTGGTAATACAAGAAAAATGCACGGATGAAAATCCTGAGGGTAGAATGACTTCTCTGTACCTTATGTAGTGCAACACTCTAACACTGTATGTTGCTGAAATTAGGGCAAACACCTTCAGAATTTTGAACCTGACATCTATACTGTTTGCTTGAAGGAAAATGTACACACATGAGATGGGAAATGTGCTTGTGGGGCAGACTGAAACAAGTGGTAAAATTTAGGATTTAAAATTGTTTGAATTTAGTAGAGCTGGATTAGGCACTTAGCTGTGGAATTCCTTAGGGAAATTTTCTTGCCCTTGTGTAAGCCTAGAAGAGATCTGGTCAACTAAACTCAACACAATGCTCTAAGAATGATCCCATTCATCATAAGGGTGGACAGGTCCTCTCCATCAGTGAACATTTGTGCTGATAGTGTTATTCCAACTGAGCTCAGCAGAAAAGCAAGCACCCACGTCTAGCTGATTTAATTTTTTAGAGCATAATTAATTAAAGTAGTATCTGTGATCTGTTAATTAAAAGAATGAAATCTGAAATTAGATTTTTGGTAAAACAGAAAATGTGGACTTGGCAAAAGTTTTGAAACTCACATAAGGCTTCTGATAAATTCACATTGGATATGCAGTTATTTGGGGGGTGGGGTAGAGGTTAAAAGAGGGTCTTTTATCTCCCCCACAAAACCATCTGTGAGCCTTTTTTTATCTGACAGGCAGTAGAAGAGGAGGAGATGTGTAGGAAAAATTAAATGTTCACATTGTTCAGGAACAAAAAAGGCATGTGCCTTAGAAGCTCTCTTATCCAAACTTCTGCCTTCCTAAAAGCCCTATAAGCCATATTTAGGTTGTGTCCCCTGAAGTGCATCATTAGCCTTAAGGAACGTTTTTAGCAGAGATTTCAGCGTGTCCAATTACAGTCTGAGAGCCTGATCCAAATATCACTGAAGTCAGTATCTCCACATTCCATCTCAGCAATCGTAAATGAGGGGGTGGAGGTCTACTGTGCAAAGCCATAAAAATATTCTCCCCTTTAAGGCACAAGTAACTAAAATAAAATAAATCCCTGATAAATAAAGAAACATTAGCAAAAGAAGATAATGTTGCAATATATAACACTATTCAACATGCTAAATCCTGCATTTATCCAGAGAATTTGTCACATCACCTAGTTTATAGATCTTTTTTAGAAGTCCTTAGACATCTATTTGTTGTGTGTATCCAGCTATTCAGAATTCTGGGATTGGTGATTTTCCAAAGTAAAACACCATGAAAAGTTAAATCCACGTCATGTGATGTACTAATAGATGAACTAAAATTATACATGCATACATATATGCGAATATCGTGTATAGCTGTAAGATATAGATACATGTATGTAAGAAAATGAAAAAGGAAAAAAGTGGGAACAATGTTCAGTATTGGTAGCTATTTAACAGGAATATGTCTAGAAGAATTATAGTCTTAGAGTCACTTAGTCACTGAGTCTTAGAATATTTTTATAATTTCATCATATATCTCTATTAGGTTGACACAAAAGAAAAACCATTTTGAATATTTTTTTATAAATGCTTTTAAGTATTTGAAAATATCTTGTTGAATTCATTTGCCCAAGCAGTTGTGTCTTGAAACCAGTCAAGTGGGGCTTTAACCCAGCATCCAAATAACCAATCACTTGAAAAGCAAAAGAAGTGAAAAAGAAAATAATACCTGAATTTAACACAAACATGCATAAACAGAGGCACACAATATACTTATTTATCATAGTAGGTATTCTCACTAGTGTCATATATAAAACTAACATATATTCTCAGTGTGTTCGTGTACGAGTGCAACACAACAGACACACTACAAGAACAATGTGTCTAAAAGCTGGAAATATGTCCACATACTGTTCCTGTGGAAACCAAAGCATTTTCATCAGTATCTTAGAAATCAGGTATATTTCAATTAAGAAGCACTTTAAGAAAACTGAAGAGGACACAGGATTTGAAGTACAATTTCAACAACCTGTCTGGTAATCTTTATTTTATATTTTAAGGAAATAATATTTTCTGGCATATGTTGAAGATAAATGGATGTGGAAAAACCTCAGACTTTGTCTTTATATTTAAACATGATGACAAAAGACCTATGAACTGGCAATTATTGATACTAATAACTAGTAGATGGATTCTTGTTAATTAATGGGTTTGGGCTTTTCTTGTTAAGAACAAGATTAATCAGGTATTTCCAGCCTGAGATGTGTGTCAGAACATTGTAATGATGAAACTATCCTTTAGGTTTTATAGCCTGGAAATGTTCTCAATATATAAAATAAAATTATTTTTCTCTAATTGTTAAAAAAGATCACACTTTTAAATTGATTTCCATAAATTTAATTTTATGATTAAGAAAAACATTATCTTTAATTAAAGTAGATGAAAGCTGCTTAGCCTTATCCATGTCCTGATTTAAATCCTTGTGTTTTCCACCTACTGTTTGAAGAGTCTCTCTAGTAAGAATTTGTTCTTTTGGTCTGAAAATATGTGGCATGTGACACAAAGCTCCAGTTTATCAACAATCATGGTTTCTACTGCCTTAATAATCTGCAAATATTATGTAGTGACACTTATCATGAGATGAATTCCAGTGTCTCCAGAGATGAATAACATCATGTTCTGGGAGAAGAGCAAGCCAAAGGGCTGGCAGACCAAAGTTTGTCTCTCTTACCTGCACCCTGGGCACCAGAAGCACCAGGAATATGGTTCAGGCACAAATTGAGATATGCCCAGACTCTTGCAGGCTTTTAGCTACATCAATACCAGCAAATAAAAAAGGCCTCTTTATTTCTGTTGTTGACTGGCAGGAAAACCTTATGGCTGAAGTGTCTGTCCCATGGCAGGGTGGCCTCACCCTGACTGCCAATAAATAGACCCTTTTGTCCTCAGCTGTGCCTGGTCTTTTCCAGAGAGTAGACAAAAATAGAAGAAAAGAATACGTCAGGGTTTGTCTACATTATCCAGATCTAGTTTACCAGTATAGGCAAAGCCTTTTTTAAACAATTTCTTTCCTGAGATTTCCATGGAGATCAAGGATTTTGTCACACTAAAGGTCCAGGTAAATATGGGACAAGATGTGACCAGTGATGTCTGTTGGGTGTTACCTGACTCTGTTGCTTTGAGAAAGTAATTAATTTGCCTTATAAGACACAGATATAGGGGTCTGACAACACCTATGCCTCTGCTCTTGATGGAAATAAGAACATAAATGGGCCGCCTCGTTTTATTCAAATGTTGTGCATCTTTGCAGGCATCAAGGCAGAAGGAAGGTTAGGTCCACAGTCCAACTACTTTCCTTGGCGAGTCTCCCTTCAATTCCTTAAGGTTTGAGTCATACTCACAGGTGCAGAGCAGAGATATATATTGTTGTCCTGGCTCCAGCCAGGACAGGGTTAAATTTTTGCAGCAACTGGGAGGAGGCATGGCCAGGATCCAAATGTTACTCTATGCCATTGCCAGGGCTGGAGGCAGGGACTCTTTTCTGGGCAGACGGGGTTCCTTCTGGATGAGAAAACATGGTGGAGGGAGGCGTCTGGTATTTTCTACTATAGGGGATGTTTGTCCATGTGAATAATTAATTTTCTTATACTTTTTATTATTAATATTGTTGCTGTTACTGTTCACTTTCTTATCTCATTGCTCTGTCAAGTAAATTGTTCTTATCTCAACCTGTGCTATTTTCCTTTTGTGCCTGCAGTTGGAGGGGACAGGGGGAGCAGTGGGGGCAATGAATTGGGGACCACCATTCCTAAACCATGACAATGGTCTAGACAGGAAAACTGTGCTCACCCGTGGAACCGTGTGGATCTTCACACTGCTCACTGAAATGAGTCCATGGTTTGTGCTAAACCCCTAAAATGCTTTTGGGCATCACTGACAGTTTTTCCTAGCTCAAAACAGTGTTAGGGATCATACTAATGTTAAACAGGACAGGTGCTAGGGACCTTGTGCTCAATCCTGGACTTGTAGACTTTACTATTACAGACAATTGAAGTGGGTACCACCAGGGGCAGAAAGGGAAGCTTGTTTGCAGGGGAATGTCTTCTCTCTTTAATTCTAACGATTCCTGGCTATTTCCATGTACAGTAGTTAGTTTTCAGACTGATGAGAAGGAGTCTCATTTGTGCAGATGGGAAATGCTTATTATGCTAATAGTGTTCTGCATTGTTAGTGGAGATTATTAGACAGAGATGTTAGAAATGCCTCTAGTGGAATTAAGTAGGTGACAAGGTAAAACGAAGAGATAAATGACAACAGTGATTAGGAAATGGATTATGCCGAATACATCAGTGCAAAGGAAGAGGGGAAAGAGACTACTTTTACAAGAAATTGTTTAATCAGTGAGGTATCCATGAAAAACATACAAAAAGGTAATTTACCTAGATGACACCAAACACTGCTTGTGAGATTACTTACATGTGATGTTTAATCTGGAGAAACCTGAGAGAAGTGTCAAAATGGTCAGCAAGGAGGAAAAACAGAACATCCTGAAAGCAAGGAAGACATAGACAGGCTTGTGTTTTATAATTAATATATTCTGTCAAATAGCTGTATTATGTATGGGCAACTATATATTTTAACATGCAATTTAGTGAAATGTGCTATTCATCTTTGAACTTGTAATACATCAAGAAAATCCAGCTTTAGAGATAGGCATACAGGCTGTTTGGTCACACCAGTCTCTCCTATTGCCTTAAGAACTGCTGCTCTTTGACATGTTGCTTCTATACCTATGTCCATTGTTCCAGCTGGAAGATGGGATTTGACTCCAGTCTGAAAAATAGGCATTTGGCTTTGTTTCTGAAGCAACACATGTCAATAGCCTAACTGTGCTGTAAACTTTCACTAAATGCTTGATGGAAATCAGTGCTCATTTATAAAGTGCTATTGCAGCACTGCAGTTTGATATGACAGAACCAGTCATGGTAAATAAATGATTCGAGGAATATGGCTTTTTCCTTGTTTGTGGATCAGCAGTGAATAAATCCTGCCAATATATTGATTATTCTTAATTATTCAGTATGCATGAAAGCTTTTCTAGTTGTGTCAGTTACCATCATATGGCATGTTCAAACATTGATCATTTTGACTGTTCACACTTGCAATATGTGACAGATCGCTAAAGTTTCTGGAGCTGTTTTAACTCTCTCATCACATGCCTGAAACTTCTATGAGAGGCAAAGAGTGATGAACAGCAAATAGTTACAGTCATTAGCTGATAACAATTGTTCTTGCTTGCATTCAAACCTTCCTGCTTTTGTACCTGATAGGCAATATAATATATATTATATAACATGTAAGAATTGCTTTTTTTCTCCCTGGTACAGAGTATATGTTAAACAGTTCTGATGGGACAAATGTTGTTTCTTTCAGATTAATTCTGAATAACATCTGTGGCTTCCTAGAAGAAATAATCATGACTGAAAACATTTGCTGACCAGAAGACTTGTGTTGACTAACATTAAAATAGGTTCCTGAATTTTATTTGGAATGGTCACATGTGAAGTAGCTTTGTGATTTCCAGAACCACTGCAGAACCTCATGCACCATCCAGCTTTCTTTTCTCCTGTTCTGATTGTGTTGGTGGAGAGCCAGATTCTCTGGTCTACCTAGCCAAAATGGGGCACCCCTAAATGCATGGTACCTCTGTTGCTGTAATACCTGAGTGCCTCACAAACTTTAAATTCTCTGAGAGGAGCAAGTGTAATTATCTCCTTTCACAGACAGTAAACTAGAGGTAAGAAAGGCTCCATGACTTGTCTAATCTCACATAGGAAGACTGCAGTTGAGGACCCTAAACATCCAGGACTCAAACATCCATTCAGGTTGATAATGCATGAGACAATTGAGCTGTAAAGCACAACAATAAAGATCATCTTCCATGAAGAGATGCCCAGGATACAGAATGTGCGCTCAGCTCTTTTTCGTGCTTGATATGAGGGGAAGAGGAGAGGGAAAGGCTGTTTCATTCCTACTGAAATGCAGCTCAGAACAGATTGTGTATGTATGTGATTTTTCATGATGGTGCAGATGTGAACTGGTGTAAGCAAGAAGGAATCATCTGTGTCCTGTTATGAGAAATTCTTTATTCCTCTAATTTCTGACACTGAAGATCAGGCAAGGAGAGTTCATTTGGTGTCCCAGCAGAGAGGGATGGACTCTCTCTCCGATGGGAAGTAGGAAATACTTCTTTCAGAGTGGGAAGCTCCTGTTTTAAACACCGTCAGTTTTTATGAGGCTGCTTAGTGACATCCCCTTCTTTCTTGCTCAAAGAAGTAAAAACATTTAACATAAGGGCCTACACAGCCTAGACATGAGCAGCTATTCTTTTGTGTCTCCCTAAAGAAGGACTGGAGCAAGGTGATCTTTACTTCGGGCCACAGCAATGAGGAGGAGCAAAGTTACACTGTGGAGAATATTTCTGTATCAGAAGTGTTTTCATGAATCCAATTTGCATCTAATGATGCACATTTTTTGCAATACAATCATTTAATGTCTTATTTTACAAACAGCAGAGACAGGCCTTGCAAGACAACTTTTTTTTTAAGTTGACAATAGGCACAAGACACAATGTCCTCTTTTTGCTAGGCGGGCCGTTCCCACACTGTCACAAAAGCATTGTCACAGGCTAAACCTCCAACTGTGACTCTGACCTCTGTCCTTCCTGGACAGTAAAATCATCAGTCAGTACTTGAGACCCCTGCAAACAACAGGCTTTGGTGAGAATACCCTAAAGCCTCTAACACTCCAAAAATCTGATCACTGGGAAAAAAAGAAGACATCCCTGGGTGAATCACTGCACAATATGCGTCTCTGAAATGACCACTTAGCCTATTTCTTTGGTAAATAAGGTGACTGGAAGGTTAGTAAAATGCTGTCTCTGTCACTTCACTTTCTTCTTGGATCTCTCTCTGGCTTCAGATTTACAGACAGCACAGACAGAAAATCTTTTGGGGAAATTCAGACTTTGCAAAGATTTTGGGATACTTATCAGGGAAAACTAACATAACATTTTGGCATTAAGCAATCTGAATTGGAACTGCAACATTTAAATCTGGACAGGTTTTACTTTTGTTTATGTTCAATTGACCTGCCAAGTTACCTGCTCAAATTTTGTTTTTGATATCTTCAAATCTAGAGATTCATGGTAGAAAATAGAACATGAGGAATACAGGATACTGCAGTAAGCAGTCCAGGTAATGCCAGTTCTTAAATGGAGCAAAAATGTAACATGATGATTCAGTTCAACAAACTGAAGTTAAAAATTGCAATAAAGTAATATTTTTGTAGTGTATTTTGAATTTTTAAAATTACGCCATTTCCATTCCCTTAAAGAGCAGTTTTCATAATTTGCATCCATCACACGAAGATAAATGTTCCACAGAAGAAAAATTCCCATTTCCATTTGTCAGTTGCAGACCTGGCAACAGTTATGTGTACTTTTTGACTTTTCAGGATTAATTTATTGCCTTTAAAAATGAAACAGCTTGATTAAATTCTACTTAATAGAATAAACCAGCATGCATAAAAAACATCTGAAAATATTTATCTGAATTATTGTATTTTTTAAAGATCTTGACATTGGCTGACAAAGAGTAGATGTATTGTGTTTACTTGGCTAGCCAAGTGCTTACTTTCCCACTAGATAAATAGTAGATGACACTGGTTCTCTAGAGCAAGTGACAAACTAGAGTGAGGGCTGAGTTGTCCTGAGAGGGGGACCACAGGATGCCTTAATGAAATTACAAACCTAATTGCATGCTCTTCTCCCTGTGTTCAATCAATATAAGCATGGAACAGATACTGGCACTTGCAAGTATTCTATTCTGCTGGTGACTTTTTCAGTGCCTGCAGAAAAGCTCAAAGTAACCACACACCTAACCAAGCTGTCTCGGAGCCTTCACATAGATGAACAATTCCAGATTGCCATCTGCCTAAAATTGAATATAGAGCTGCTATTCTGTTCTAGTAAAACTCTGCAGACATATTTCTGTATTTTCACTCTCCTTTGGGATGATCAGGGAGCTTATAAAGTTTTTTGGTGGAGAACAGAAGGGAAAAAAAATGAGGCATGAGGTAAGGGATTTTTGTTCAAATCCCTGCTCTGAAAAGCACATTGTGACTGAAAATAACATTGACTTGGGAATTAATGAAAGGTAATTCATGAGCCAGAGTGAACATGTTGCTTTCCTGCTTCATTCTATGCCAGCTCCCTAGGACTTCAAAGTTTGAATCAAAGTTTCTGCCTTCTGTTAAAATTTTCAGTGAGCTGTTCTTCTCTTTCTGAGGGTTTGTATCTCCTCCATGGTGATCAGAGAATTTGGTAGGTACTTTCCACCAGAGAAGGTACTCCTGCCTAAGAACAAGCTGGTGAACAATTCCTTGTGCCCAAATATTAGTTCCTGTTCTCTAAAAGAGCCCTGCCGAGATTTCCACAACAAAATAATTTTGTAGGGTACATGGTATGACTTCACTGAAAGAAACTTACACATGCAGAACTCTTCACAAAGTTAAAAAAATAACTAAAACTTAAAGAGTGTGCATACATCCTAAGTTTAGTGTTAGGAAAGATTTATTGCTGGTTTCAGTGTGTATATTTAAAGTCAGTCTGGTATGTGTGTTTAAAGTAATAAGGTAGACATCAGAAAGTTAACAATTTAATAACAGGTTGCCTAAGAATGCCAGGGCCCTTACTGTGATCTGAATGTAATTGACAGCTATTATTCTTCACTTAGGAGCAATGGCCCACCCCAGGAGCAAGGAACAGACAAATCGCAAAGTATCATGTTCCTTCTTGATTGAACAACTTCAGGGCCCCATGGTTAACTGCATGGCCTCTTGTTCGGCTGCAAGAGTGTCCTTTTATTTGTTTGAGGAAGTGCCCAATTGAATATGGAGGTGAAAGAGAGGCCATTTCTCTTTTCTTTTTTTTTTTCCCCTTTTCCTCCTCAGCCTCAGAAAGGTCAGGAGCCTGCTTCATCTGTCATGCTTAATCAGCTGATGAAAACTCTGCTGATGCATGAGGCTGTGGCTCCTCTATTTTAAGCATAAATCTTAATGGAAGAATCATTCTGTAATGTGCTACTTCCTGAAAAGTGGAGCTGCTCTTTTAGGAGTGTGCTGCAGGCTTGTGGTAGCATGGGTGTACAGTGTTTCTGGAGCTCTCCCAGGGCACCACGCTTTTGTTGGGTGATATATGTGACAGCTTCCCAATTGCATATGATAAGGCATGTCGCCTCAGACTCCAGCAAAAGGCTGTAACAAAAGGACTAGACGTCCCAACTGGAATGTGAAACAAGTCATCCTGACTACAGTTAACAGGATGCTGCTGACTGAGGAACAAAGATGGGAGTACATTTCAATTGCCAAAATGAAATTGCTCATTCCCCTCCAACAGAACAGTTGAAAAATGCTGTGTGTCTAGTTAAGGTTGGCAAGAGATGTGCAAGCATTGATCTAGAGAGGGAGATAGAATTATGCAATGTTGGCACAAGTGGTCTTTTGTCCTGGCTGGGGGGTCTGACTAAACATGCTGAGGGATAGATATTGTGTCACACCAAGGGCATGTGTCTTTAAAAACCCTTCTGAAATCCTTGTGGTAAAAGATGTCTTTCCATTAAAAACAATTTATCTATCTACATGACATGTTCTAGTTCTTAGTCTTTAGGTATGACATATTTTGTATACACATACATTCCTGGAAGGTCCAAGAATTTTTCACAGGAAGAAGACCCTACAAAGATAAACTGTACCACCACAGGATGCAGTGCCTTTTCTACAGTCATAGAAGACACTCAGAAAGCAAAATGGGAATGAGTTGCAACATAGAAATATGAAGTCCATGACAGTCATAGATACTGCATTTTGCCACAGGATGGAGGAAAAAAATAACCAGCCTCACACAAAATGAAAGTAGACTACAGAACTTCTCCTTTTTAATGAGCTTAATCTCCCAGAAACACATGGTTGGAAAAAAAAAGAAAAGAAAACAGTACGTAGGGACTTTGTGTAGGCTCAGAAATGGAGAGGCCTTGATGTGGCCTGTGTCAGTTATTCTGACAGGAAAATGTTTGCTACAGATCTAGCTGAATTTCATATAAGTTTTCTCCCATAGGTTGATGTGCAATTAAATTGTTCATCATTGTATTCATGTATGGATTGAATTTTTGAAGTCCAACACTAAGAAAGAGAGGACTGAACAAAGAACCTTCACATCTGCCCTCTACTCCAGTTTTATCCCATTAAATTGGGAAGTATTTCTCAGTGTATCACATTATAAAAGAAAATGCAAGTGAATGTGAAGACGAGATGCATTAGATGCGTGGAGCATTCATCAGCTCTCCTCTGACATACACAGAATTCAAGGTCCTTGTGTTTATCAGAATATCATGAATACTGCCAATACTTTCCTGGTTTTTTGAACGTGGAAATACTACCTTGAGTATAACATACATGATGCACCTTCAGAGAAGCTGCAGAGCATTTAAATATACAACCACTGCAGATGGATATTAGCTTGTGTGGAGGCTACATCATGGCTCTAATGCAGCTTTTCCAAACATACAAGCTACAACTTCAAGAAGAGTCATGATGGCGGTTCTTGTTTCTGGAGCTAAGCCAGAAGCTCAGTTTTCAACTACATGTTAAGTTGCAGCTGGAAAGGACTTGGGAACTGGTATCCTAGTGACAAAATGCAATTTGCATGTTACAGCAATGTCCCAAGATTAAGTGCATGTGTACTCGTGTGTGTGATTCATGTTGCTTGTTCTCCACCTACTGGTGGCGTTTTTAAGGCCTAGAAGCCCTAATGCCCCTCCTATAGGTGCTGTGGAGGTTACCCCTATTAACACCATAAAACTATGCAGTCAGCTAATTGGAAAATTCTAATTAAGCCCGTGCTCATGGTGCAGACATCCATATATGAAAGGCACTCGTCTTTACGACCAGCCTGCTTGCCACTGGACAGCAGCAATGGGTTTGGACAAGGTTTCCTTTCCCAGCCGCTGGAGCATGATGGCCCCGGATGACTGTGTTGATGGCTGGCTTGCTGAGGGCTGATTTTTCTCATGCAGACACCCATGGTTCCTTAATTTCTGCTGCCTATTTATCCATGTTCCCCATTCTCAATAATCGCCATTTTAGAAACAAAATGAACAGGGGTGAACACAGTTATCATTAGGAAAAATGATGACAATTAAATATAATTAATAAACACTCCTATTACAGGGCATATGCATGCTGTGTGTCTAAACTGGATTGAGTCTAAAAATTAGTACACCTCATTACCCAAATGAATTGGAATTACACAGCACAACTTCCACTATTAATATAGCTTAAAGAAATCCTCCATTTTTTTCTCATGTATATCTGTTTCCAGAAAACTATGTGTTTTTTAGTCAAAGAATATTAGAATGAACATTGCTAATCACATCAGTCCAGATGGTTGGCTCTCTTCTTGCCAAGTGGAAGTATTGTAACCTATTTAAAGTGCAATTTACATAAGCTCCATGTTAATAAAGATCCATGAGCTTGTGGACGTTTTTTCTACTCTTTTCTATGTCACGGGTTCAGTCCAGAGAGGCAGAGCATAGTGCTCATGACTGCCACTGGTGCTGGCTGCTGAAGCCAGAACTGCTCAGTACATTGCCCCCAACCTTTTGTCCCTGTCTCCTCACAGCAGTATGGGATCCTATAATTGATCATTATCCACTTTTGAAGTTAAAAGTACAGTTAGGAGCATATATGCCAAGCCCACATAAATCTGTGGTAAAGGCTGGAGTGAAACATATCTCAAAATAAAATTATCCTGTTACTGTGTGCATTCAGCCTGCATTCTCGGACCAGCTGGAATGTATTAGTACTGTTTTGTGTTTATGGGCTTTTCATCTAAACCTTACACAATTTAATTTTCTCTGGAAATTTACTAACTTTGAGGCTACTGTGCACCCTGTCCTTCAGTCCAACCAGCATTTTTTGTGTGGCAGGTCACACTATGCTGGCAATCACAACTTATTTTTCTGGTGGGTGGAATTATGTGCTTATAAATTCCTGTTGGTATCTCTGTAACCCATATGAGAAAAGTTTTTGTTGCTGAGAGCACATCTCCAGTAGGTTTGGCAGGTCATATACTTTTCTGTTATCCAACAGTAATGTGGCAAGAAATCATAAGCCCAAAGATCATCTAACATTAAATCATTAAATCATGGGCTTGGCTGTCCATCCCCCACTTTTTCTGGATCAGTAGATACCTATGGAAGGCAGAGAATACTTTTTTCAAGTCACTCTAAGAGTACTTGTGCTTTAAAGAGCTTGTTGTGTGTACAAATGGGACAGACACCAGCTGAAGATGGGTAACAGGCAAAATTGTTTCCAAGGCCATATAGGAGTTTAAAGGCAGAATTGCACAGGTCGTTCTACAAGGCTGTTCTACCTACATTAACAGTAAAATCTGACCAAAATCTGGAAAGGAGACCACCTGTGTCTGAGTATTTTGCATTTTGGTATGCTGTTGGACTATATGGGCTTGTTCTGTTAAAAGCACTAGAACCTAATTAATTATTCATTTCATGTTTAATACTTTGATATTTAATTTGACAATTAACATTTCAAAATGTGCTAAAGCCTATTGGGAGTATTCCCACTGGTATGGGTGTAATGCTGGAGGGTGCACATCGAAGTCTCTTCTGTGTAATAGCACACAATAAGATGCTGAGGGCTTAATGCTTTTTGGTTTTGAATTCAGTCTTTGACGCAGCTGGAGAAAGGTTGGAGCTAATGAGATTAAAGATCAGATGCAGCAGGATAAGTTTGGCTCAGTCAGGGATTTCTCCTACCAAAAAGCTGACTACAAAACTAAGTACTTTCTGGAGAAACATCACACAGCCCAGAGCTGTCTGAATCTGCTGTTCTTATGTGTTTCCTTGCAATTTCAGAGAAACACAACATTTTGGATCCATGAAACTTCAGATGTCTTTGTGACGTCTTATTCCTCTACCTTTCACTAACAGGTCATCAACTTCCCTGGGAGTATGAGCAGGCAAACCTGTGTTTTATGTGACCAAAGGACAAGCATGCTCCTCTCTTCACACAGGGACTGTTTTAAGGAAAGTCTCCCACCCCAAGTGGGTGCAGCCTATTCACTGCTGATGTCCTGGCACTAGAAAAATAACCAAAGATAACTGTGAGAGAAGGAGGAGATTATCCACTCCAAACATTCACTTGTACTAGTGGTAGGACACGGCACCAGACAATTTCTTACCACATTACAGGGTAATTATAGGGAGAGCTGGACTGTACTGGATGCTTGCCCTGGATAGGCCCAAATTTTCACTAATATAATTTTCAAAGTCCAAATGGCACAGTGTAATCTGTAATAAGCAGGTAACAGGACTCTGATCCCAGAATAAGAAAACAGGAAGAAAAGCAGGCAAGTTAAAATAAAGAGAAATAAAAAATCAGTTGACTGGCAGGGCTATGTGATCTTTTAAACTGGTGGTTTTTAAGCAGGGCTTGAACATACATCCAGTGGTCTTTTTAATGCTTTTCAGCTGCCGGAGATTTCAAATGAAATTTTAGTAATAACTTGTGTGTACGTGTGTGTTCATGTATATGTATGCACATGATAGGGGTTTAAGAGAACAAATTATTTTAAAACAAGAACATCCTAGATTATCCATTATGAAGACAATACTATTTATGGGAATATTCAGTGGTTACATGCTAGAAAATGTTAAAATCAAGCAAATATTTTGTAAAAGACTTTATGAATTTGTCCTATGCACAGCTTCTTACACAGAGCTCAGATGACACTTTGTCTTTACAAGCCTGGGTACAGCCAGTAAAATCTGCCCCAAGGGCTGCTCCAAAGGCACAAGATGCTTCCTGCTCTGTGCCTTCTTGTGCCAGGGCTGGAGTGAGCATGTGTTCTGCTTGTGCTTTACCACATCAGGTGAGGCTCAGGTGGTTTTACTGCGAGCTGCAAAGTTCTGCTTGGGATTCTCCTGCCTCAGTGTAGCAGCTGCTCTTGCAAGTCCTTGTCAGGGTTGATGGAGCTAGAATAGCTCTTAGTTTTGGACAAAGGGAGAAGAATTGGTGACTCTCTACTTTGTCCCTTTCTGCCTAGTTTTCTATGAGTCCTTGAAAACAAACAACTCAAACGCTGAGAGAGACTATTTTCAAACATCACCAGTCTCCAAGAGCCCAAGCATGAAAATTCAGGGAATGTTTTGTTGACAGGAAATTGTCACTTGCATTTCTGGCAGATGTTGTCTTGTTTGGTTGTTATTTTGGTTTTTTGCCTGTTTCAACTGAAATGTCAAAATATCAAAATATCCTTTACATGTGTTATGGGGAAGACAGAATTACTCAGGACTGATTTCTTCTAACCTTTAGAAAACACTCCCATAGTCTTCCATTGGCTTCTTCTAATGTCTCCTGCTGCTTTAACCTCTGTTTTCTTACAGAAATGTGTGTTTATGGCATTTTAATCAAGTTTCTTTATTAAATGTGTGAGCACCATTTTATGTGAGGTGAAGGCTTGAATACAATCTACATCAACACCTCACAGAGCCTGGTGATTATACATAACCTACATAACAGCTTTTCTGTTACACTTTTGACTAAGTTCTCACTCACTTCCTAAACCTTGACAAGACAGTCAATCTGCCTTCTCATTGCCCACTGCCCACCATTACAGTCAGCTATTAATGAATGAGGTGACAACAAACTAAGCTACATTTACTGGTACCTGCTAGTACCAGCTAAGTCCTCTTTATCTCTTAATATATTAAAAAAAAACAGTCTTGGTGAGTACATGTGCTTACAAGATTTACAGTAGGGATTAGAAATTGGAAGACAAATTTTCCTTCCCATTTCACATACACAACCTATTGCCAGGTCAGGATGCATTCTGTCACTTAACACAAGGGAAAGCTCTGGCATGAAAACCAGGATGTGTTTTAACTTATTAATCAAGACTGGTGTAAACCTATCTTTAGATTTTGTACAGACAAGAAAGAAAAATCATGTCCAAACAGAAATAACTAAAACAATTCTTACCTGCTTTATTTCCATGGGGGTTTTTTCCCCCTCCTTTTTTCCTTTTCCTTTTTTTGTATTTTTTTTCT
Organism: Gymnorhina tibicen; assembly: GCA_013399875.1. Lineage (NCBI taxonomy): Eukaryota > Metazoa > Chordata > Aves > Passeriformes > Artamidae > Gymnorhina > Gymnorhina tibicen. Next base: position 703,069 of record VXAZ01008023.1, read on the forward strand.
TAATGTTTGAGAGCTAGTTGAAGTTTTATTCCTGAAAGATGAATGGGGACTCCTCAAAGGACATATTTCAGGTCTGTATTGATTATGAACTTTTGTATTAATGATAAAATGGCCACAAGAATCTCCAAGCAGGTTTTCATTTGTACTGGATGTTATGCCAACAACTAGAAAGACTTTGCTTCTAGAAAGCAAAGTAGAAAGAAAAGACTTTTGGAACTTTGAGCAACCTAAAGGTATTAAAACTTTACCAAAGCAAATCTTCGGTGCTGGACATGGCTGCCAAACTCTAGCAAATATTTTACATGAATGACTGAATTGTCACTTCAGTAACTACTGAGTCCTATTTTGGACATTCAGATTACTTTTATTACCTGTTTCTGGATTTGTTCCTGACCTTACAATTTGTTTAAGTGAGCCAAATCACCTTGTTATTGTGATAGTAGGAACTAGTCCTTTCATTACTTCTGTATATTGGTGTTCTCATGAGGCAATCTTACTCACTCTTAAAAATGATTTCTCTAAACAGAGTAGAATCTCATTGCAACCATGTCTTGTTAAACTATTTTCCAATTGAAAAATCAGGTAAATAGAAGTAGAAACACATTTCTGTTCCATTTGCTCCATCTGTTCTATCAGATTCTCCCCTAGCAGATAAGAACATTGCAACACCAGGATTTATCAACTGCCTCTCAAATCAAGAAAGCTAATTTTTAACCTGCTCCTTTATAGCCAGCATCAGACTTTAAATCTCCCCATATGACCTCAAGTAATAATTACAGCAATTAGTCCCTACCCCTCTGGGATAATTACTCGCATAAATTGAGCTAACTTTCCTCGAAGTTCCTCTAAAAAGTCATAAAGAAAGAAGGGAAAAAAGAAAGAAAAAACTGAAACCCCACCAAACAACTGAGGGAGGAAAAGGACTGTAGACACAAGCAGGCAAAAGTAAACGGGAAAAGGAAAAGCAAGACAAGACAATTTTCCACATTCCTTTCCCATGTGCTGCCTCTCTCCCAAGCACCACATAGATAACATTCCTTCTTGCAGGCAACAGGCCTCCCTACCCCAGGTGCCATCAAAAATTATGGGAGTGGAAAAAAAAAGAAAAGCTCATATCTTAAAAGAAACGCTATTTTTCATCAAAACAGATTGCTTTAAGGCAGCCATCTGACTGGAAAGAGGAAAAAAAGAATTAAAAGTTTCTTGTGCTTTAAATTTCTATGTAATGCTCAGCCAAAAGAATAACTGAACAGTAATGAGCAGGAACTTGAATTTACCAAACTAAAGGGAGAAATATTGCAGTGGAATAATTTGCTAAAGGGGATTAGATTGAGGTCACCATAGCCCTCTGTGGTCAGCAGCAACAAAAGCAGAATCAAGCTGAAATTCATTATGAATCCACTACCAGGAGTATAAATGCCACATCCAATGATTTCAAAACTTGTCTGTGTGCAGAATCAGTGCAAAACCCCATGATTTCGAATTTCTTTTTAAAAGAAGTAGTACAAGCTGTTATTTCTTTAAAAGCCTTCTGTTTAAACAACATTAAAATACTTCTGTTTTATTTTAGTTTTCTTTTTGTACCATGCAACATAAAAAAATATTTAAAGTAGACAAATAAGAAACCCTCATAGAAGCACACAGAAATGGAATTGTTTAAATAGTCATAATTTTTGCCACCTCCTTTTTCTTAGTGAAAATGAAATACTGGTGAATTTCAAGAAGTAGTTGAGTAGATCCACATGGACATAGAGTATATTCTCCCAATAATATTAAAGCCAGCTCTGCTTCAGAGCTTAATTGTCCACTGTTGCTTTACTGCAAATCTATAAGTGCACTCAATCTAACAAGAAATACAATTAAATTAGTTTATATAAAACATTTATTTTCCCTGTGAAGGAGAGAAAAATAATTGATAAAAGAATCTTGAAATTTTTTCATGTAATTTGTCTAATTGTATAATGCCCTAATTCATTCTGATTTTCTTCTCTCAGTGAGGAGATCCTGGTGTCTCCTATCACTGCCCCTGTTTTCTCAAGAAATATGTTGAGTCTGTGTTCTGAGTAACAAATATCAGTACAGGCACTGACCAGTTACTCACCTTTCCACATCTGCATGAATTTGGAACAATCACAATGAAGGAGAGAAACTAGTGATATAAAATACTGGATTACTGTACTGCTAAAAAAAGAAGGATAAGCAACACCTAAATCCTTACATAGTGCACTCCTCACATATGGTTAATGCAGTGTGAATTCAAATGAAATATAGAAGTCTAAATCAGGGAGAGCAGATCATGGCTGACATCAGACACTGCAGGCACATTTATATTTTCTTCAGTATTTCCTCAGAGATCAGGGAGCACAGCTGACATACATTCAAATGAGGTAATTTCCGTATCCTTGAAGTCAGTGTGACATGCACTCAGCCACTTCAGATGGATGAAGTGATATACATAAGAACTGCCAGCTTCATTAAACAGAGTGAGATATAAAACCTCATGCACCTCTGAGCATTTGCACCTTTCTCACTACTGGTTCAAAATATAAATGGTAGAACACGCAGTTGGTGAATTAAAATATTAGGGTAAAAATACTTATCAGTCAAGAATCATGGAGGGCATCAGGTCTTGTAAGGAGTCTGCTCTAAACAAAAGGATTATGGAAAAACTCACCCAGTATCTCTTGTGATATACCACTCTGAGCTTCAGGGCAGCATTTAAAGCTTCAGAGAAATATAAATGAATCTGTCCAGTGTAGAAGTACCAAGGATACAGCTAGAAGGGACAACAGAAAGATAAGCGTGAGTTTAGAAATATATTCATTAGATAACAGCCAGCCAAGTTCACACAATTCTGCATCATAAATAAAAATTATTCCATTTCATTTATTTAGATTATGTTTCTTTTGTATCTGGGTCAAGGGGAAATGCCCTGCATTGCAGATGAATCCTGACGAGAATGCACACTAAACCACTACATTAAAGCTATTTCGGTGTTTGAAAAACAGTCAAGTCCTTCTGTGAAGGTGCAAAATATGTTAAAAATTTAGAAATCGAAGGAGGTAATAGGGTACATGGTGGCACTGCTAAGCTGAGTGAGTGTGGGTACATGTCACATACCCATGTGGGTGTGAAGAAGACTATGTGTGGGAGGACATGGGAAGAATTTGACTTCTGTAAGGGGATTAAAACTTAACATCCCATATAGGAAAGATTTTTTTAGCTTTGAATCTAAAAATGTGGCCTTGAAATAAAGTCTGTACATCACCTCTGTAAATCTGATTATTTTGAAACAGAAGGATCTTCCACTCTAGTTTTCATTATCAGGAGAACTCAGAATTTATATTAAGGAAAGTAATGTGTAAAACCTCAGGGACATGCTGATTTCTCAAAGTCAAACCTACCAAGAAAACACCGATATGCTGAGTGGTGGAACACCACTTCAAGAGGGATGGTTTCTAGTGCAAATTTGATGGCAAAAGTATAAAATTTGCTACCTGTTTCCAGGCGCATTTCTTACCTTTTACGCTAAAAAAGTATGGTTTTGATCAGTCCTGAACGCAAAGAGCCTGACTGCAAGCAAGTAAATGTATGTATGCATGAGAGTTCAAAGGAAGATTCTGCCTAGCAAACACCCTTCCGCAGTATTTTCACTCAAGGTTATGGATATAATTGTGCTGGGGATATAATCTGTACTTCCCTATGTTGAAGCAGTGTGGATTTTAACATACCTAGAGAAGAGTGTGGGTAAGTGGAGAAATTCTGGGAGGGAATGTGTCAGATCTATAGCTACACACGGTGTTAACACATGCTTGGACTCCCACTCTCTTCATTCTCTCCTTTACATCACCTGCCTGCTGAGTTAAACATCTTGGAGGTGGTGAGACAACCCGACAAGGAAGGACTATTTTCCCAGCTCTGGGAGAAAAGAGAAAAAGTGTAAATGGGGCAGTTGATACAAGGGGTGTTAGGATTTTAGCTTAGGACATAACTTCTGCATTTGATTTGCAGCATTCAGCAACAAGTTATGCAGATACAGTATACTGCCAACTCCTCTCCCAAGCACAAGGAAGGTTTAAAACATATTGGAATATAGATAACCCACTGAAGATATTCCCCAGTTGAGCATGACTTTTGTTGCCTACACAATGAAGTACATTCCTGGGTTTTGCAGGTATCGTTTCTTAGCATTTGTTCAGTTTGATATGGTGTGGAATCTCCAAATACTGAGTCTTCTGAGTTCAGTGGTAATTGCAAGGGATTAGCACCTTTTAAAACATGGGCAAAAGTACTGTAGGTGATTAGATCCCTAAAATTATAATTCTGGATCAGGCATTGAGTCATTTGACCAAAACTCCTGTTTTTGAAAGCAATTGCTTCTAAGTACACTCCAAGACAATTACAGGCAGAATATAGTACATGCTATATTAAGGTAATCTAATCAATTTAAAAAAATATATAAGGCTCTGAAGCAGTAATTAGCTATGATTTCAATAACTGCATTAATTGTCCTGGCTCTAGATTCTTGCCATCCCTGTAAACATGTATTTTCCCTTTGAGTCTTACCACTCACAAAGCTCAACTATTTACAAACAGTGAGAAGTAGGTCACTCCCACTTCTTCAGATCCTGAAGCTGCAATGAAGTATAAACATAAATGCATTCATGTTGAGTCAACTTTTATTCTCACATCTATCTGTGGAACTGAAGCCTAAATAGGGAATGTATGCAAAACTATAGACAGAAATGGTTGGAGAGAAATGTACTACCAGCCCACTATTAATCTATCCTTTTTTTATTGTCCTCTCCATGTTGTAGTCTTTAAGACATTATTAATTTTATATCCATTTCCCCTTCCATATCACTGCTCTTACTTAGCAATTTTCTTTCCTGTTCACTAGCTAATTCTTGTTCAGTAACTAATAATTCCTATATTCAGTAATACAATATTCCCAAATATTCACCTTTAAATGGGATTTTTATCATGCTTGGCCTCTCCTGGATCATTACTCTATTTAGGAATTTGAAAATTACTAAAAACCTGTTGCGGTGGCTCAGCCCACTTCGGGGCTGGACAACATTCAATGGGTGGATTTCCCCGCCTATGACTCCGACCCGGAGGGCGGGTCGAGGGAGTAGAGTCACCACCCACTGGGTGTCGCCCCTGCAGCATCTCCTCCCTTCTTTCCAGACCCTTCTTCTGTTCCTCATTCTCTATTGGTTGCCTGTTGTCATGTANTTTTCTTCTTCGCGGGACAATAAAGTTGGAACTTTGAGCACAAGAAAGAGGTCCCTCGGCCCTTTAGTGCCTCTCAGTTGCTCGGCAACAGCGGTGCTGCAGCCTGCCTGCTTGTGGGTCTCCTGCAGGGAGCCAACAGCTGCTGACAGGGCAGGTGCTTTCTCTCCCGTCGACCGGGACACTGGACCTTGTCGCCTGCCAAGGCCACCGGGCGGCCAGCGGCCAAAGCGACAAAAACCTATAGTTATTTTAAAGTATGAACACAATATCAGAATAAAAAAATTGTTTCACATTATAAAAGAAACATAGCTGTAACATTTCTTTTGGCAGTAAAAGTGATTAGAGCTCAGAGCAGGTATCTGAAGTGGTAAGATCCTTTAGTCTCATATGAGACACATTTTGACTGCTTTAAATTCTGATATTAATCTGACAAGACATATGGATCTACAACCAAGGCAGTCTCTTTGTGTTCCCTCTTTAATCAAAACAGTGAGAAATACTTTGCAGTACAAGTTCTCAAGTTTATTTTGGATTCTCCCTTTAGGACAAGAAGTGGTATATATTTAAGTGGTATACATTTAAAATAAGTGGTATGCATCGAAAAACTTGAAATATCTACAACTCCTTTAATCAGATAATTCTGGTTTTTGTCCCTGGTTCTCCTCAGTCCATGGACTGCATATCAATGCAATGTGAAAGGGATGTTTCATGATTAAGAGGTAATACAATGACGACTCAATCTGCAGAGGGAGTCTCAGGGAATGGATGCCGTAGGTAGCTGTGCTATTAGGGGAGGCCTGTGGTCACTTCTGTATTCCTAAATTTTATTTAAAAGCTTCTGAAGAATTGGTGGCAGCCCTATGTAGACCAATTGGAGCAGCCTCACATTCACAAGCAACAGTCCTCACGGAGAACTTCAACCACCCTGATATCTGTTGGAGGGACAGCTCAGCAGGGAATAAGCAAGCCAGGAGGTCTCTGGAATGTGCTGATGAAAATATCCTTCTCTAAGTAATAGAAAAGCCAAGAAGGAGATGTGGTATGCTGGACTCTGTCCTCACCAACGAGCAGGGGCTGGTGGGCAGTGTGAAGCTAGAGGCAAGCCTTGGTGGAGTTTGAGATCCTTGTGTCTGCAAAGAGGGCATGCAGCAAGCTCACTGCCCTGGACTTCAGGAGAGCAGACTGTGGCCTCTTCAGGGAACTGCTTGATAAAGTTCCATGGGATAAAGTCCCCAAGAGACCCAATAGGGACTCAAGATAGCTGGCAATATTCAAGCATCACTTCCTCTAAGTGCCAGGTGCATCTCTTATGAATAAGAAATCAAGCAAAGGGAGCAGGAGAACTGCATGGAGGCACAAGGAGCTTATGGCAAAACTCAGACAAAAGAAAAAGTTTATATAGAACATGAGGAAAAGGGCAGACCACTTGGGAAACATATAGGAATGTTGTCAGAGTATGAAAGGTGCAACAATGAAGGCTAAGGTCCATTCAGAATTAAATCTGTCAGGGAAGTCAAGGACAACAAGAAGGGCTTCATCAAGTACATTGGAAGAAATGGAAAGAGTAAGGAAAATGTGGGCCGCATGCTGAATGAGGTGGATACCCTGGGGACAAAGGATACAGAGAAGATGGGGTTACCGAATATCCTCTGCTTCAGTCTTTACTCCTAAGGCCAGTCCTCAGGAATCCCAGAGCTTGGAGGTAAGAGAGAAAGTCTGGAGGAAGGCAAGACTTTCATTTGGTCTAGGAGGATCAAATCAGAAGTCATTTCGATAAAATCAACACTCACAATTCCATGGGCCCTAATGGGTTGCACCCATGAATGCTGAAAGAGCTGGCAGATGTTTTTGCTAAGCCACTCTCCATCACCTTTAAAAGGTCATGGAGAACAGCAGAAGTGCCTGAGGAATGGAGGAAAACCAGTGTCACTCCAATCTTCAAAAAGGGCAAAAAGGAGGACCCAGGAAACTACAGGCATGTCAGTCTCACCTTCACCCTGCATGTCATGTCTAACCATGTAGGTGGCATCTCTAAGCATGTGGAGGAAAAGAAGGTCATCAGGAGTAGTCAGCATTGCTTCATAAAGGGAAATCATGCTTAACCAATCTGATAGCCTTCTGTGATGGAATGACTGGCTGGATAGATGAGGGAAGCACAGAGAAAGTTGTTCACCTTGACTACAGCAAGGCTTTTGACACCGTCTCCCACTACATCCTCGTATGCTAAGGAAATAAGCATTAGATGAATGGACAGTGAGGTGTAGTGAGTGGCAGAGCTCAGAGGGTTGTGGCCTGAGGTGCAGAGCGTATTTGGAGGCCTGCAGCTAACAGTGCTCCCCAGGTGTCAGTGATAGGTCAAGTTGGAAGCAGGGACAGAGTGCACCCTCAGCAAATTTGTTGATGATACAAAACTGTGAGGAGTGGCTGATACACAAGAAGGTTGTGCTACCATTCAGCATGACCTGGACAGGCTGCAGAGCTGGGTGGAAAGGAACTGATGAAGTTCAGCAAAGGCAAATGCAGGGTTTTGTGCCTGGGGAGGAATAACCCCATGGACCTGTACAGGCTAGGGCTGAACTGCTGGGAAGCAGCTCTGCAGAGAAGGTCCTGGGGGTCATGCTGGACAACAAGCTGTCCATGAGGCAGCAGTGCGTCTTTGTGGCCAAGAAGGTCAAAGGTAGACTGGTGTACATTGGGAAAAGCATTGCCAGTAGGTCACAGGAGGTGATCCTGCCCCTCTACTCAGCCCTGGTGAGGCTACATCTCGGGTGCTGTGTACAGTTCTGGGATCCCCAGTTCAAGAAAGACAAAAACTACTGGATAGGGTCCAGAGAAGGGCTATGAAGATGACAGGGGGACTAGAGAATCTGTCTTATGAGGAAAGGCTGAGACTGCCTGTTTAGCCTGGAGAAGAGACAACTGAGAGGGGATTTTATGGACACATACAAATATTTAAGAGTGGCTGTCAAGAGAATGGGCAAGACTCTTTTCGATGATGCTGAGTCAGAACAAAGGGCAATGGATGCAAAATGATGCGCAGAAAGATCCATCTGAATATGAGGAATAGCTTTACTGTGAAGCTGATAGCAGTGGAACAGGCTGCCCAGAGAGGCTATGGAGTATCTTCCTCTAGAGACACTCAAAACACACCTGGATGCTATCCTGTGCAGTCTGCTTTAAAGGTCTCCAGAGGTACCTTTCAACCCTAACAATTCTGCGATTCTCTGTAATTAGGCCCAGAAATGTTTTGCACCTTAATTCATGGACATATAAACATATAAATTCATGTATCTCCCATGAATGTCAATAAGAGTAACCATTTGCACCAAAGAGTAATAATACACCCTTACTGATCTTATTTCTGCTTGATTTTCTCATTTTCTGTCCATTTCCTTCAGGCTTAGATGGCTCACAGTTTCCCTTCACTGTTGGTCTAGTAGAAAGTAATTTCAAGCACTGCAGGTCTGCCTGTGGTAATGACCATGCTAAATGCCATTGTGTGGTTTGGATCTTCACAAATCGATGTGGCCCTGTTACCTTCTTTCTTTCCTTCTCAAAGGTTATAGGTCTAATAATTAGAGTGGCCCCTTGATGAGCACATTGAGACTCAGTTTTCATGCCTTAATGGCAGTGATAAGACTAAAATGATAGCTCTTCACAGCAATCTCTTTTTGATACAGTGTTAACTCTGCATTGTGTAAAGTGTGATTATACCCTTATATGCCAGAAGAATTTCACTTATGAGAGAAATGAGGAAGATTTTTCCTCTTGAGACATTCTAAAACTCTGTTGAAAGAAGAAAACTTAGATGCATAAGCCACCTGGACAAAAGACCTCTTTATTTTCTGTTTTAATCAGCAACAGGATTATTAGCTAGGCTACTAGACCAGTAGGACAACCTTCCCTTAACCAGTGACCCATATCAACATCTGAACACAGGGCTGTACCTTATGACTTCAGTGGGATTTTTGAGTGTGCTTAAACACATATACTTATCTGCCATCCTGCAGTAGTTATATTTTCCTGAAAAAGGACCCAATTCTAGCAGTGCTGTCAAAACAATTGCTGTAGAAATAAATGCAAACAATACCAACTTTAATACTTTAAAAATGCAGACACACGTATCTACAAGCAAAAAGGGAAAATGGTGGTGACTGATCTAAGGGTAGCCAAAAACAGTGGTGTTGAACCATCTATGTTGAGTCCTTAAATCACAGAAGAGCAGATTCTTCTCATTTTGAAAAGGCTGAATTCCTGTGTGGTTGATACCACAGGGGTCTCTGTGAGGAGAGGTCAGGAGTGACACATGCCAGACACAGCTGGTTCCAGCTGGTTCCAGCCAGCTCCAATGGCCCCACCAGAGGCCACAGATGATCCCATCAGCCCCTGCTGGGAAAACAGTCATAGAATCTTTTAGTTTGGAAAAGCCATCTAAGATCATCCTATCCAGGCATTAATGCAGCTCTGCCAAGTCCACCACTAATTTTCCTCAATCATGTCTGTTATACCACAACAGTAACCAGTACACAATCTCCCTGATTTTGTCTCAACCCAGGTGCTTCCTCTTCTTTTGAATTTTTCCCTGGTGCTGATGTGAGAGGTGAGGTGGGGAGTGGAAAGTGGTTGATGGGGAGTTTAGCTCTTAGCCAAAGTTAACCCACCTCACTGGGTGTAGTTTTTAATAATCTGCCCTTTGCAGTTTGAATACCTGAAATATTTGTCTAATTTTAGTCTACATTTTTTCACTCGGATGTACTGTGAAATGAAACTGTGAACTTGGAAAGCATTAATTGATACATATTCGAAGTTTTCTCTAACATAAAGAAAAGCATTACTAATTGGTCTTTAATCTCAGAAATATAAGGAGATTAAAAAAAAATAATAACAACAACAGTAATTAAAAAACCCACAACCCCCCCCCCAACAAAACAGAAAGGAATGAGGAAATTACCAATGAGAAAGAGTGGTTGAGACATGATTACTCTTCTTTTCAAACTGTTCCGTGTAAAAATGGAAAAATATCGCCTGCATAGCAGAAACAGACTCCAGAAATCACTGTAAATGACTTGAGGATCTGAGGGGACTGTTCTGGCCAGAGATAAAGTGAAATATGAATAATTTTAATTTCTCTCTGGGCAGTTCTTGATATACAACTTAAAATTCTTTGAAGTGTCTAAAGAAGTTTACTACATAAAGGAAATAGTCTCTGAACAGACTTTTTTTCAGAACAATTATAATTCCATACATTCAAATTCCTCCCTTTTTACAAGTTTAAACAATAAAATGGAGCATATAAAAGCTTTTTGAATGGTATCTTTTGGATATAAAATCAGTCCTTTAAGTCAATTTCACATTTTTCATGTTTTGAACCTTCTAAAAGGAATATCTTCTGAAATTATATTACATGAAACCCTGTGTTGCAAAAAAAATTCTCATGAATGTTATTTCTTGTTACTGCTAAATTTCTTCCAGTACATTAGATTAGTTTCTTGCATAACGTTGCGCTCTGTTATTAGTATTGTTCTTGATACTGTTCATTTTCTTATCTCATTGCTGTTTCCAGTAAGCTGTTCTTATCTCCACCCAGGAGCTTTAACTTTTTGTGCCAGTTCTCCTCTCCATCCTGCCACAGGGGCTGTGGGGAGGATGTGAGAGAGCAGTACATGATCTTGGGTGTTTCAGTGGGAGCAGTAAATGGGAGACCACCGTTCCTAAACCATGACAACATCATAAAAGAGAAGGTTCGGAAGTGAAGCAGGATTAGGCCAGAGAGACTGCTGGTCATTCCTCTATCTTCTTTCTCATGAATATTCATCCTTTGAGTAAGGTTTTGCAATTTTGGCAGTTAAAAGCCACCTTTCAAGTGAAAAAAGAAGGCGAAAAGACAGGGAGGAAGGCAGGCAGGGAGAAGGGAAATCCCTAGAAGCATTCTGGCATTTTTGTGATTTTTTATATTTTCCAAATATGGCAAAACAATCCATAGGCTAAATACAACTGTATAGAGGAAACCTAAATCTTCTCAAATGCATACTTATGATATGCATATAAATTATATTCAGTCAGAAATATAGACATTGTTCAACTCTGAGGAATGAAGTTCTGTAAGGCTAGCAGAGAAAACATAGAAGTAACACTTGTTACCTTCCAAAAGGTATTTTAGGGTCTACCTTACCAATGACTCAATAGAATTGAAATGACTGGTTTTATGTAGCATGACCTAAGATAGAATTTGTTGAGTCTGTTTGTCTAGTGGATTTAGATAACATTCATTGGAGCTGACTGTGTTGATTTGGCATAGATGAAAAATCATGAAAGTACTGGATTAGATTACCAGTATCTCAAGAGTTATTTGAGAGGGTTACAGAGTAAGGGATCACTTTGTGATCCATCATGAAAATAAATAAAAATGAGAAATACTGAAGAAAAAACAAGGATTTACTTCATGATATCTTCCAAAAGTAAATGGGAAGAAGCACTGGGAACTATGAATCTTATTTTTTTCTTGATGTATGGAGACATCCAAATGGGACAATTTCGTATTTTCCATCATCACTGGGGCTTTTTGTTACTGAGCACTGAATCAGTGTCTATCGCGGGGGGTCCGATGCCGGTCAGCACTGGTATGCCGCGACCTTCCTGGAGAGAGAGCGTCCTGCAAAGAACAGCTCTTCCAGGGGCACTGGCAGGCCTCTGAATGACAGGTGATTTCAGCAAGTGTAGCGATTCCTCAGCTACAAGTGGTTCCAGCACTTGTGATTCAGCTCTTTGCAAAATCACCCAAGGCGAACTCGGTGACAGAGAGACAGGAGCCTTGTATGGCAGTTCCGCAGAGGCAGCCTTTATTGCCCAGCCCTGCAAAGGGGAGGTCAATGACAAGGCTCCCTGGTCAGTGGCAGAGGTGGATTTTTTTTATGGGAAAGGTAGGGGGTGGGGTAGAAACAAATAGCCAACAGGGTACCGGGTATTACCATAAAGAAACAAGGCATGCTGGGAACTCACCCTAACAGGAAAGTTGCTTATCTCTGGGGAGGTTCTTTTGGGGCTCAGGCCTCTCTTCTCCAAGAGAGTGCAAAGGGCTCCTGTGCCAAGGGCTCGCAGCTCTCCACAAGTGTCCACACCCAGAAGGTTATTAAAATAAGCAAACTGCATGTTCATGGAAGTAGTCTTGTTATACACTCATAATGTGTACACAAGATAGCTATGGTAGAAATATGCCTGTTTCAGTACATTCACAGCACACATCTGTGCAAGGATTTGGCAGCAAAGGGTCATTTAAAATGAAGACGACTAGTTCCCTGCATGTTTGTATATGTGTATTGGTAATGATAAATGAATCAGGAGTGGAATGCTTCTGTGTGTATTTTGGCAATGCAACAGTTGCTTTGCTCCCTGTTCCTACTGCATGTGTGTATTGGCATGCTGGTTTCATGCATATTCCTAAACAGGATATAGATTTGTAATGCTGAGCCTGGGTTTGCATGTTCTATCCTTTCATAGCACTAGGCAGGACAAGAAAAATTGAAAGGGGAAATAGGATATTGTTTTTTTTAATTTAATGATATCAGATGTCAGGAGGGAAACTGGGAAAGTGCAAAAAAAACTTTGTATCACTGTTGGCTGAGAACTGCAAAACCAAACTGGGTGTGATTTAAGTTGTGTAGATGAAGAAACAAACCAAAATGCCTGAAATTTTGCCAAAAAAATCCAGAAATGTCAACCCCTGCTCATCCCTCAAAGTCCTTGAATCCCTATATATGAGGTGTAAAGTTGGTTTATAGTGACTTTAAAAGTTTATTTGAAATATCCTTATCCTAACTGTGTCTGATTCTTCTATTAGCTGCATCAGGATGAACTAAGAACAACTTCTGCAAGTAAATGGCCTTAAACTGGCTTGACAGGGAATCTGGCCCACTAAAGCCAGTTCTTCTTTACTCCCTGCCACACCAGTAACTACCGAATTAAGCAGTGAGAAACATCACCTTCTATTTTGGCCACCTAGTACATGTAAGAGTGAATATGTGGCTAAAGCAAAGTGCTGGCTGTTGAGAGGTCTGGTTTATATTCCAAGCTCTACCACTAAGTGCTACTTTCTGACTTGGCACGAGTATTTTAACCCCTGTGTTCACACCTTTTCCTCATTAAAAAGTTAGACTGGTATCATCTCACAGGGATGATAGAATAACATGTATTTTAATAATTGTAAATTTTGTTTTTAAATAATTTAATAAATGTGTCTATTAAGCAAATATTAATTTTGAATCAAATCTTCTTGAGGCTTAGGATAAGAGCAGGACAAACTTACTGAAATACAATTTATAATCTTCTTTGAAGACCTCTGAATTTTTCTGAGGTCCTAAAAGCTTGTAATATAGTTTTACATATTTGAGTTGAAATTAATGGGATCGGGACTGACCTTTCCCAAAAGGGAACAGGGGACCCCTCCTTCTCTCCTGTCCCTTTGTGCTGAGATTCAAAATGCTACACTGGAAGTTCAGTCTGTGTCTCAATACATGTACACTGAAACTTTCTGAAAAGCTGTATCTGTGAGAGGTGTTTTTTTTCCCCTCTCTACATTTATTCTTTGTACTGCTTGGAAGATTATGAGGAAAAAAAGTATGTGCAATTTGCTAATAAAAGTACCGAAGTTTGGTGTGGGAGTAACCAACTCTGTGCCATAATAACAGGGCCATGCTATTCTCTTTAAAGAATAAGTTAGAAGGAATAATGTCCCATCGCTCACTAATGGTTATTACAAAACTTCCTTATGTTCAACAACAATAGGCAAAGCCTTTCTCTCCCTTCCCTATTTATGTACAATAAGAGCTCAGAAAACCCTGAGAACTTCAGGAAATTAAGTCAGGAGGTGCTTGTGGCAGACGTCCTTCAGCCTATTTACAATTAAATTAATTCCTTCAGCCTATTTGTAGTGTTTCAAAGTAATATTAGTGGAAAATACATATAAGAGAACATGTCTGGAGAGAAAGTGAATGGTAATGTAGTTAGACAAAGCCATTTGCCTGTCTATACTGTTGAAGCCTGCCTTTGTTTAGGACATCTGTATCTTGGCACAAGTTCTCGTAACACCATTAATTCCATCTTTTCTCCCTGACAAGGATATCCCCATGATAGAATTGGCACCCTAGCAAGTATCAGTCACAAATCCTAGCACTGAGATAAAGCAGCAGGAATAGTTCCAGGAAGAAGGCAGTAGGTGTCTCTGAAGATTTCTAACACTGTGATGTTTTATTCTGCAAAAGGTTCTCTATTTTTCATAAATGTCTCACAAGATATTATTGTTTAGGTCAGATATTTAATTAGCTACCTTCTAACACTCTTGAAAAAAAATGTTACCTACCTGTGGGACAATTTCCCTTCATTGTATTGACTCAGTTGCACTGATGTATATTCAGAGCATCTCATTTGGCATCGGGAAACTCAGATTTACACCAGATAAGAGAGAAATAGGATTGATATATCCTTGTTGTCTTTGCTGGACACCAAGCAAACAATAAACCCCTCCAGAAGGCCAACATTTCAGGGCTCTAGAGCCAGTTGCCTACAGCATCCAGGTGGAATGTGGGAATATGCTGCTCTGAGGTTGTTCCTGTTATTCTCTGTCAATTATCACAGCCTCATGGTCCACTCTCCCAGTCCAGTAAATTTGTTCCTTGTCCAGCCTTTTACTCCTCTTTGCTATGACAGGAAAATGAATATGAATTATAGTGGAGGTCTATTTTACGATCATATGAGGTCCAGACCCACAAGCCAGATCTGGATGTGAAGATCTGTGCATGCTGCTAGCAAGAGCTCTGCTGTGTGAAACAGATGTTAAGGATATATGGGAGTAGGGAAACTGGGAGAGGAGAGCAGAACAGGGTCTGTGGCTAAAGAGAGGCTTTGAATTTCTAAGACCCATTATCTTCTGTCTCAATCAGAGAGGGTGAAATTATACATCTGTTATTTCCTATTTGGCTGCTAAATGATCTTTAAGGTTCTTTGCCAAGGCCAGGGCTTTTCCAGAAAACACAGCTCTGCACTCCCAACACTAAAGACAGGGTTTGAATATATCTTATCAAATCTCTAAACTTCATAGTTTGAGGACTTAATCCTAATTGCAAGTATAAAGACTGAGACCTAATACAGGAAAAAGATTATCCCATGCTGGCCTACAAGAGATATTATACACCATGCTGAAGGTGAGGAGGCTTAGCCTTTGTCTCTGACTATTTCTACATTCTTGTAAAAATGTTCAATGAAGACAAGACATGAGGGCAAGTCTTCTGAATGTGTCTTGTAAATCAGCTAACTTTGGTCATTAAGTTGAAGCCATAGTTAACCATAGTGGGAGAAGGAAGATGAGGTGAAGAAATAAAGATTCAACATGGAGACAAATAAATTATATGTAACTCTGAACTAATTTTAATTTAATTAAACATAAACAGAAATTTTCTCTAGTGACACTAGTCATTTGAAACAGTACTTTTTTTGGTTTTCTGGTTGTATGGACTGTTTTTATGCTCAGAAAGGAAATGTATGTATATACATTTGTATATATGTATGTATAAACACAGCATTCAAAGATGGGCAGTGATATTTTTTCTATGAGCTCCTTAAAAAAATATTGTATATATGAAATATAAAATAAACTGGGCTTTTGTGTTTGTCTCCTAGACAAGTTTATTTTCTGCAACAGTTGAAGTCCAGAAGAATAAGAAACCCCTAAGTCGTAACACACTTTGTTCTTTAGGGAACAGAGGTGGGGCTTTAGCACTTCACAGTAATCTCCTCATCAGGAAAAGTATGTCTTCTGTCTGGGCTGTGTCACGCTGTGTTTGCTTTTGCAGTTGTGTCCTTCGGACCAGGTTCTGCCACTGGTTACACTCAGTGGTGCTTACAGAAGAGTACAACAGAGGGACAAATTTGGTTCTCTGTTTGTAAGCAAGCACCCAGGGAATGACACGAGTTGCCTTATTAGGCAGCACAAAAGGAAATAGTGCCGCTTGGCAATCCTCACGTGTTCCAGCCGCCCGCGTCTGTAGTTGCTCAGACCTCTCGGGCCTGTGCTTTTTCACTGTAAAACAGCAAGCCCTTGAAAATACAGTGCTGGCTTGGCAACTGACCGCTGCCAGATAACAATTGACACCAGGACTAATTTAGTAATGTGCAGTTTTAGGGAGTGACATTTACTGTATCTCCTGGCGCAACTGATACAAAGCATGCAGCCGTGGCAAGCCCTGCATGGTATTTGCAAAGTGTCAACTTGAAAGAGTCAGGCTGCTCTTATGTCTGCTCTCAGAGGCAATTGCTGCAGCCCATCAAATCAACCTTCATGTAATATAAACAGGGAGACGTTCTCCCGCCATTCAGGGTTGCTATTCTGTGCAGTTGCTGGTTATATCATATGTCAACACATTGTACAGATAATGAAAATGGGGAGTCTGAACTTGTACAGGAGATAAAGGTTTCCCCGGAGAAGCAAAATTACAGTGAACCTGTCAGGCACAGATTAAGGATTTTGCAAAATAATCACAGACACAGAAGCTAGCCCTTTTGATATGACTGTTAGCTGTGGTATGACTTACTGTGCAGAATAATTCTATTAAATTAGTTCATTAATATGTAAGTTATAATGATCTCTGTAAAAAGGACTTTCAGCATGAAATACTGGTAGTTCTTTCAGGAATTCCAGGTGGGTGGGCTGAAAGCTATTGTGATAATGATTGCAGAACTAAAGATCTCACAAAAGAAATTTTCACCTGGATTTTTGCAGTAGATATTTTGCAGTGAGGTATAAATGAGTGTTATCAAATCCTCAGATAAGGATATTATTTTCATCATTTCTTACCTTTCATTGAAAAGGGTTGTTAAGCAATGGAAGGTTTCCAAACAGAACAATAGAAGGGGGTGTGTGTGCAGTGTTACTTTCACTCATTGACTTTTTGCCAGAGCAAGAAAAATGCTTAGTTTTCAGCAATTCAGCAATTCAGCAAGGCTCTTTAATAAGACCTGCAATTGTGAGCTATTGCTGTGCTGAGAACAGGATATCTTGTCCTGACATCCAGCAAGGATCACTGGAAAGCTGCTCTGGGGCTACCTCAGCCCAACCCTCTGCAAGCCACATGTGCTGCAAGACTCTTTCTGCTGCAGAGCCCAACAGGCAGCATGCAGATGGCAAATCACAAATGGCACCACAGTTTCCCCTTGGTAACTGCTTCCTGGTTAACTCTAACCCTTGGGAAGCTGATTGTTCTTAATATTAAACACCGTCAAAACTTGCAAGTCTATCTCATAGAGAAGAAACACCTGTCTGGAAAAAGATGTCAAAGTTGTTACCGTTACACCTGGTTGCTTTCCATGTAATGTATTTTTATATTTTCTGCTACGCTGTAAAAGTTCTTTCAAAGTGTATGAACTTATAAAGAAATCACTGATCAATAGCCCCAGCAAAAAAAAGTTTCTGCACAGGGATATTGAAGAAGGGAAGTAAAATTGATGCCAATAATTTCTGTTTAAAATTTCATTTTTGAAAATAAGGAGTATTTGTAACTAGAGAAACTTCTAGCTATGAAGTTTTAATCAATCAAAAGATGCTTATGGCACATTTCTATTCATTCTAAAAATATCTTGATGCTTAACTGAAGCACAAACTGACCTGTGAACTGTGCCAGTCTCAGTGGTGTTTCTGCTGTATCTATGCCCCTGTACTTAATGTTGGAACATTAGGAACACAAAACGTTAAAATGTTACGATTTCATCTTTTACTCCTCTGCATAATCTCATAATGAGAAGTCACAAAATTCACTGTGGGAAAATCATGGTGTCTCCATGGTTTTATTACTCATTTCTTTTTTTCATTCTTGTAATAATAACATTGCTGTTATCTTAAAGTAACAGCTCCGAGTCCAGGTCAATGATTAAGCTCCTGTATTTATACCATAGCCATAGCCTGTGGATCAAAACTATCCCAATTTCCAGAAGCTCTAACTGGCTAAATTCAGCATCTGCTAGAGTGAAAACAAACTCTAGTTATCCTGGCATAAGGATGTTTTTCTCTACTGGTCTGTGTGAACTAATTGCAGGGATAATAGGGAGCAGGAGAGTGCTGGCACCCAAGGAACCCTTTGTGGCACCCAAGGAACACCCTGCCCTTTCAGCAGCCTGGCCTGCAGACAGTGGCCAGTCTTGAGGACACAAAGGGAGAAGTAAAATTACAGAGCCTACGTGTGTCCACAGCTCTACAGAACTCTGCAGGAGACAACTCAAGGCATTTATTGTTCAGTTTTATATTCCCATTGCATTGCACATATGTTTCAGGAGTGGGATAATGCATGAGTTTTGAAAGAAATTGTGGGAATATTAGATATGGTAATTGGGAGAGAAAATATTTCTAAGTGCTGTCTGCAACTGACAGAAGTGTAGATCTTACTGTGATAGATACAATTTTTCTTCAAATTGTTTGTAGGTTATGATTAATAATATATTAGCAATCAAAAATGGGCCCTATATGGTCTGTCTTAGTAACATAATAAATGAATCAAAAAGAACACAGGAAAAGCAGAAATGCCATCACTGTCACATAGCTGAATCTCAGAGAGTGCCACATTTGACAAGAGAGCTATGGCAGGTTTTTCTGTAGGTCGTGGAGGAGGAAAAGCCTGTCCAATTTTAAAGTCTGC
This sequence comes from Gymnorhina tibicen, assembly GCA_013399875.1. Taxonomy (NCBI): domain Eukaryota; kingdom Metazoa; phylum Chordata; class Aves; order Passeriformes; family Artamidae; genus Gymnorhina; species Gymnorhina tibicen. Next base: position 721,983 of record VXAZ01008023.1, read on the forward strand.
ATCAAAGCAACATTTGAAAAGTTTTATTTTAGTCATCCTCATCCTTTAATTTAGGCTGGGAAAATATGTTTCATTTGCAGATTGCCAGGTTTTCTCTTGATAAAATCTAAAGGTAAATGTTTCTGTGGTGTTTGAAAGCAATTCACCAAATAGTTCCTAAGTTAGAGATCACTAAAATTTTCATGGGAAATAGTGGAAAAAATAAAAAGGATCTTTTCCATTAACTACAGTGGGGTACTTGAACTTTTAAAAAAATTGTTTTCTTGTTTAAAATATGATTGTTTTTAGCTGGTAACAATTTTCTGTGTGGGCCAAGCCTTTTGGAAAACTGATATGTCTATTCTATTTGAAGACAATACCCTTTATGTTAATTGTTGCAATTTGTTTAGAGGCCATATTGTCTGTGACAAAGAAGACTTTTTCTTCTTGTTGTTTTTAATGACTTTCTTTTTTTGAGATGTGGGGTGTGTTGTTTGTTTGTTTTATTTCCTTAGGCAAAAGCAGAAATTAAGCAACATAAATAAAATTCAGATCAACATTAAACCCCACATTTTGTGTAAATGGCCAGATTTTTGTCACAGTTTTTCTTTGTGTCATTTCATTAGATGGTTAAAAATAGCTAATTAGCTAAAAATTATAAATCAGATTGCACTCTTCCACTTTTATGATACTTAGTTTTAGCAATATAAAATGTATTGCATTGTTGAGTAGTATTTTTTTGTTTGACCTAGAATTTAGAAGAAATTACTGTGTTCTTCCTTAGAGAAGATATGAAATTGCCAATTTGACAAGAAGCTGTAAATTACTCAACTTTTTTGGGTCAGCTTTGGAAGATCATTACTTTACTTGACTTTCAGTAACTTGCAGAGATATGAGTACTCCAAAACAAACTGCTATTTTTTCTGTTTCATTGTATTCACCTTTACAGGGTTGATATAACCCTAATCTGTGGAGTTGGAGCTCCTATTGCTACTCTGCTGAAATAATAGCTTTACAGACATCACAACAGTCACGGCACTTCCCTGGGACTGTTTGTTCAAGATGTTCAATTTTAGAAGACAGTGATATGTAATGCCAGACTTTTCCCTATCTCCAGGGAACAAATGTTGGGAATTGGTGCAACATTTTAAGCAATAACTTGGCATCTTTTAACACTTTACATCATTGCTGGTAGGAAGCATATTTGTACAGAGCTATAACAATGTGTGCAAGACAAACCCGATGTAAATATCTCATGAGAGAAATGTTGGCTGTAGCTGTCTGAATTAAATCATATAACTTCCCGTATTATATAAAAAAGGCATCCAATTTATAAGAATTTTTCCTAAAGCTGTCAGCAGAAGGTTTCAGTGTGTTATCATGTGATTAAAAAGACAAAAACTTTTGTTTAATAGAGTTTTTAATCCAGACATGAAATCATTAAAATGAAATGGAGAGATGATATTTTGGATGAGAACTCAAGAAATTCAGGTGAAATCCCATCTGGGCTGCAAATATTCTGCTTGAACTTTGAGAACTGATTTAATCTCTATTTGCCTTAAATCCCTCTTTATGAACCTAAGGTGATGATACTCAATTTGTCCTCCTTAGGGAACATCCTAAGAAATGCATATGTGATTTAGAGCTTACCTCCCTCATTTCCTGTAATACTGAGAGTACAGAAAGGAACAGAAAAAGTGAATATCTGACTGGATGAATACTTGACAAGTTGGTAATTTTAATGCTATTGTACAAAGCTGGTATTGTATGTTAATGGTATGCCAGCAAATACGGCCTTTGAACTGGTATATTCTCTAATATCAGGTTGTCATTTGAATCTAATCATCACAGCTGACATTCTGGAAAAAGATCATTATTCTAACTCAGGTGCTGTTGAAAATGATTTCTGTTTAGATCTCTCCATCACAAAATCGGTGGAACAAAGGCCATGTCTCTGCATTATTGAGACAGTAGGATCCTCACTGGGATCAGAACATGTTGCTGGAGTAGGGATGGTAATACAGGTGCAAGTACAATAGCAGTGTGAAAACTGTTATATCAAACTGTTTTCTGGAGAGAGGGCAAATTTACCTTCCCAAGTGCTACCACTGAGACAAAGTTGCACAGTAACCTTTGGCTGGAATGTTTGCATCACACTGTAAGCCTCATAGTATGAATGGTTATTTAATGGAATCAGGAGACCTTCACTACCTAATTAGTTTATTATTCTCACTCTTTTTTAAGTGAAATTGTTTCCCCCAAAGGAAAAAAAAAAAAGGAACTTTTGAAATTGACAACAGAAAATAAGACCAGAGATGCTTGCAATCATTTTTTGTTTGACCATATCCCTGAACAAGATAATTCACCTATGCTTCAAGTCTATCCTGAAAAGTGTCTCTGTTTTCAGAGATAAGCCCAAAGCTGGAAGCTCAGATCAAGAGCAGATCTCATTGCTGTGGCAAATACCACTGTACACCCAGATTCATTATTACTTGTTTTCTCAGGCTTTATAGTACTTGAATTTGTGGAGCTACTTGCACTCTACAAAGGGGTTTGAATGGTTTTAATTAAATGTTGATAAAACAGAAAAGGAATCTTGGGATGTGAAAACAAATTAATTCTGGTCATTAGTCACCTGACAAGCATATTACAGTACAGATTTTTTATAGCTCCATGGATGCTTGTGAAAGTGGAAAGATGGTATTCTAAATGGATTCCTTGTTAGCTGCTTTGAGTCACTGTGAATATCACTTTAGTTACCTACTAAATTACTGAAGCAGTTATGTAAAATGCTTTCAAGGCAGTACATTACCATGCCTGTATCTGATTTCGAAAATGAATTCTGAAAGCTTAGCTGTAAGAAATATAGGATCAGCTTAGTGCAGTTCAGAAACTGCTGTAAAATCTTGAAATGAACATACTAGAATGTTCTGGGGATGTGCAGCTGCCAGATGCTCTTACGGACATGGCAGAAGTATGTCCCGTATCCCCCCTTCTGCCCTGCTTTGCTCTTTCCTGTTTGTTACATGTCACATGAAGTTAACATTTGTCCCCTGCTTTTTGCATCCCATATAGTACTCCTGTCAGCTGAGAATAAAATAAGTCAAGAAACAAAATAGGCTAACACTGCCTTAGCCACAAGGAATTACTCTGATTTTATGCATTGATCAAGCCTGTTTGATAAGGAAACCAGTTGTGTAAATACAAGAGTGTCATGTATGTGGAAAAAACTCCAAGTTCCCTAAAACCCTGCTACTGAGATGTGTATTACTGGGCTTATGAGGGACACATGATGCTTTCTATTTCTATGCAAATTGTGTTGGCAGTTCCTGCAATGAGATGTACCAGATCTGAGAATTACTTTTACCAATGTACTGCTACTTGAAGTTGCTTTATTTTAGCTATTATGCAGAAAACATCTCCTTATGTCTCAGTTTATCAGCACAGACTATTACAGAGACTGAAGGATGTTTGGATAACCATATTATATATTAATTTGCAGTAAAGTAGCAAATTGGAAGGGAGCATAAAGTAAATGAACTAAACTAGGCCAGCAAGACTAATTTCTTTATCATAACATAGCACGTTGTGATCATTAGATTTTCCACCAAGAATGAATCTTGCTTGCTTTCAGTCTGTAATAGAGCTGACAAAGAAAAAAGAAGGAAAAAGAATGAAACATTTGCATTTTCCTGGCTGACTGACACAGATTTTGGAACCCTTGAAGAGTGAGTCTGCCTAGTGACCAGATAGGAAATTGGTATAATTGACACCAAGATCACCTTTGCTATCTGACCTTTAGGACTTGGGAGCTCATGTCAGCAGCAGGTCTGGGAAACTTTGGGAAGCCCTGAACAATGTGTGTTAAAGGCAGCTTGTCTGCATGCTTGCCCTGGTATTCTGGCCCAGGGAAGGTTTGGGCTTCTCTGTGAATAGAATAAGTCTGCACAGAAGGTACCAGTGATACAGGTGTCTGGGTGATGCAGGGCAACCAGAATTTTAGTGAAGGTCACTATTTCCAAGAGATGTTGAAAGTTTAAAAGAAAGAAAAAATGTTTGATCAGAATTTTTTGGCCAGCTGAACCTTCCACCATTCCTTGGGCAGAAGTAACCTTTTGGCTAGGTGGGAATTTACTGCCTGAAGATGAGTGCATTCTAGCTGTCCAGATGCTACCATTGTCTGTAACATGGCATACTATACACCTGCCAGGGTATCAGGATGGTCTCTGCATCTAATACTCACTTGCACAGAACCAAAAAAAATCCAGTACAGAACACAGAGTGACAAACTTGCCAGTGAAATACTGTGCTCCTGAAGTACATTCCAAAGGAGATATGCATGGCAAAACTTTGAGGGGAGGGCAGAAGAGGAACAATACCAGGAGCTAGAAATGGGAAGGCTCTTTTTGTTTCAAATCCCTGTGCCTCTGAAGTTAGTGGCTGTCACCTACAAAATGTTATTATCTCTAGCAGAGGAGCATTAAGCAGCATTAAACAAAAGGAAGAATTAGGTTCATTATCTTAAATTGGTTTATCTTAGAACTATCTTGGAATGTAATATAATTTTAAAATAGTGCATTAAAGAAATAAAATACAAATGAACAATTATTTTAATATGATTGACCAAGAAATTGCTGTTGTTTGACCCTGACTGGATGCCAGATGCCCACCAAAACTTCTCTATCTCTGCCCTCCTCAGCTGGGCAGAGGAGAGAAAATATAATGGAAGGCTCATGGGTCGAGATAAGGGCAGGGAGAGATCACTCACCAGGGACCACTATGGGCGAAACAGACTCCTCTTGGAGAAATTAGTTTAATTTCTTGCCAATCAAATCAGAGAAGAGTAATGAGAAATAAACCCAAATCTTAAAACATGTTCCCCCAACACCACCTTTATTCCTGGGCTCAACTTCACTCCCATTTTCTCCCTCTCCTGACCTCTAATGGCACAGGGGGATGGGGAATAGGGACTGCAGTCAGTTCATCTCACGTTTCTGCCACTCCTTCTTGTCTAAGGGACAGCACTCCACACACTCTTTCCCTGCTCTAGCCTGAGGTCCCTTCTAGAAGAGACTGTACTCCATGAACTTCTCCAATGTGAGTCCTTCCCATAGCCTGCAGTTGTTCATGAACTGCTCCAAAGTGGATCCCTTCCCATGGGGTATCCTTCAGGAAAAGGCTGCTCCAGCGTAGGTCCCCTGTGTGGTCACAGGTCCTGTCAGCAAACCTGCTCCAGAGAGGGCTCCTCTCTCCTTGGGGCCACAGGTGCTGCCAGGAACAGACTGCTCCAGTGTGGGTTTCCTACAGGGCCCAGGCCTCCTTTGGGCATCTCCCTGCTCTGGTGTGGGGTCCTGCACAGGCTGCGGGTGGATCTCTGCTCCACCATGGACCTCCATGGGCTGCAGGGGCACAGCTGCCTCACCATGGGCTGCACCACGGGCTGTAGGGGAACCTCTGCTCCTGCACCTGGGGCACCTCCTCCCCCTCCTCCTCCACTGACCTTAGTGTCTGCAGGGTTGTTCCTCTCGCATATTCTCACTCATCTCATCTGACTCTTGCTGTGCACTTTTTTCCCCTTTTTAACTATGTTATCCCTGAGGCTCCACCTCTGTTGCTGACGGCCTTGGCCAGTGGCAGGTCCATCTTGGAGTCAGCTGGCATTGGTTCTGCCATAGTCCTTCAAGCCTTTGCTACCAAATGTAATCCTTACATACATGTAATGCTGTATGTTAAAATCAATGACATTGATTTTACTACATGGTGCTTCTTTGTAAGAGTTTGAAGAAAACCAGAACCCTGGGAAGTCGCCACTGAGAATGTAAAATTATTCTCTTTCTTTGTTAAAGGAACTATTTTAACTCACAAAATGGCAGTTGGTTTGGCTGATTGTAGTTCTAAAAGATTGATATTGTTCAAATATTGAAATGTACATCTCATTGTGAAAGACATACTGTGCAAAATAGACTGCCACCCCAAAAACTGGAGGAATAAAATATAAAAATTGGAAAAAGAGCATCAGTGTTTCAGAACATATCTTACGGAAGAATCTTTCAAGGTCAATGCTCATTTATATTCCTCCACATCTAACCTCTTTGTATTCTCTAGGCTCAAACTTCAGGTTCAGGAGCTAGCAGACATTTGGTAGGAGAATGAGAAAATTATTTCTTTTATGACATGGGATTGTGCTGTTAGTTCAAAATGGAGATCCAGTCAGTGAGCACTGAACTCGCATCTGACTTATTCTTCAAAAACAAAAAAACCACTTTATAAAGGAGAGTTTCAATTTTCTAAAATCACGGTTAATAAATTCCCCAGCTGCCTTCTTGTACTATAATACATTCAAATCCACTTTTCAAAGACCTGAGGTGTTATGATGCATTGTGTTTTCCTCTATCCCACCTACTAGTGACAATAAGACCTCTGCACCCCAGAAAGTCAGGCAGCATGGATCTTGTCTCATGCCTCTTGCCCTGTCACCTGTGACAAGACAATTCACAGCAAACCCAAGGCTTGCTGGAGCAGTAAGGGGGCAGAAAGGTGGCTGTGATGGTGGTGAAACTGCAGATCTTTTCCCTATAATTGAGCCGAAACAGCATGCTGGTTCCATTGTTTTTATGTACATATTTTTGGCAGTAAGTGAATTGGAATAAGTGGTTTTCTGCTACCACAGAGAGTCATCCAGCACTTCAGTTAGTGAACACATTATTTCATTCTGAGGTTTTACTATTACTGCTCCAGATTCTGGTCTGCTTGTACCGTCTGTAAGGAGACATAGTAAACATGGTCGATTTAATCCCACTCTATGAGAAAGAAAATAAGTATTTTTTTCACACAGAGAAGACTTAAGATTCTAATTATGAATTCTCAGCAAAACTAACTATGACTTGGAGGCTTCCCATTTCTTTACCAGGAGATAAGAGGGGGAAATTATTTTTTTGGTAATTATTCTCAGTATTTTCCTGTGTTTAGATTGACACTAAGGCAATTTTCATGGAAGGCATTTGAGGGAGCCAGTGAAAGGGACAGACCCTGAGAGATCTCCCCAGGTTAGGGTGAGGCTTCCCAAGATGCTTTGTTCTACCATGCCAATGTACCCCAGTTCTGTTTCCCTGACTGGCCCGTTGATTTCCCTGCCCCTTTTTCCCTTATATGTCAAGCTCCCACCTATGCACCGCCCCTGTCCTTGATGCTTTCCCTGCCCCCATATATAACCTGGAAACCTTGACTCCCCAGGGTCTTTTGTCCCTGGCTTCTCTTCACGGTGGAGCTGGAATAAACCTCTACTGTGGAATTCCACTACTGTGGAATGCCTCTTTGCCATCAGCTTGTTGAAGAAGCTATCCGGTGTGTGTGTGTGTGTGTCTGTGTGAATGCAGAGGCTGCCGAGCGACTTTCTGTTGGAGTCAGTTCGGGAGGCCGTAGCACCCCACCAGAACACCCCCCGGACTCTGACAGGCATTTATGAAGCCGTTTGATTAGGCAGCAGGCAAAACAAGCAGTGCTATTTGGAGGGTTAAAACTTGCACTGGTTGTGGAGCTTTGAGGCACAGTGCCAGAGGCCAAGTGACATTAGCTGCTCAAGAAATGCACTAATCGCCTTAGAAATGCAATGCCTGGAGAGTCTTTTAGGTATTATGTAATGGAAATTGTAAGGGAAAGGATAAAAGTCAAACTTTGTGTATTTACTGAAGATTATTGACGTAGTTGTGACATCACTGACAGACAGTCACAAGACACCTTTTGTGTACATAGTCCAACAGCCAGCTGGCAATTAGCACAATGCCACCCAGGCAGGTGGAAATGTGGTACTGTATCTACAAACATGCTCCAGGAGATATTTCCCTAACAGCTGACTGCTTTTCATACACCATACACAGAAAGTGCCAAAGGACTGACTATTGGTCTTGTAGCAACCATGGCAGTGTCATCTGAAGGGTTGGCTTTCCCCCCTCACATCAAAAAGGACATTGAGGTACTGCAGTGTGTCCAAGGATGGCCAGTGAAGCTGATAAAAGGTCTAGAAAACAAGTCTTATGAGGAACAGCTAAGGGAACTGGGGTTGTTTTGTCTGGAGAAGAGGAGGTACATTGCTCTCTACAACTAATTGCTCTCTACAACTGCCTGAAAGAAGGTTGTAGCCAGGTTGTTCTCTTCTGCCGTGTCTCAAGTGACAGGATGAGACGAAATTGCCTTAAATTGCACCAGAGGAGGTTCAGATTAGATATTAAGAGAAACTTGACTGGAAGAATGGTCAGGAATTAAAATAAGTTTCCCAGGGAGTAGTGAAATCACCGTCTCTGGAAGTGTTCAAGAGGTGTCTGGATTTGGCACTTTTGAGTAGGGTTTAGGGGTGATTATGTTGGTGCTGGGTTGGTGGCTGGACTGGATTATCGTGAAAGTCTCTTTCAAACCTGTGACTCTGTGATTCCCCACATCCTTTTTTTGATTGCTCAGCTTGAAACACCAATGATGATTTGAGCCTATAGAGTGTTTTTGTAAGGATCCATACAGTGTGAAGGATTCTGCAAAATGCCAGTGGGCTTTTGACTTATTTGAAGTATTCAACCATCTCTTTAATAGGTAAAGGCTAGGCAAGCATGAGGGAAATACGTTAATGAATTAATTAAGATTGTGGTGGATCATGACTCATCCAGAGTAGCAGAAATCCCAAAGTTAAAGAAAGCAGCCCTGATCTGCATGGAGACATTTGGCGTACAAATTTGGTCCCTGGGTGAAACAGTTAAGTGGCATGATGTCCTGACAAATTCACAACTCCCAGAGGCCAGAAGGTGGCTGTCAGAAGCCAAAACTTGTGAAGAGAGGAGTTTGGATATCTAGACATATGATACTTTACTCCCTGATATTTGAGAATTCCACCACAAATCAGTTGAATTTTCTAGACTGGATTTTGTAGATGTCCCCTCTATGATCAAGCAAACTGCTCCATAGAACAACTTTGAATTGCCCCATGGAAATATCATAATTGGTGTGGGAGGATGGAATGTAGCCCATGAGTTTAAAAGCAGTTGTTCTTACCTGCTTATATTAAGAGCTGAGAAAAGTAAGGAATTAAAAAAGGAATGCAGTAATTTTCCTACTACTGAGCAGTTCAGGTCAGGTATTAGGGCTCTGTGCAAATCTGTTAATTTAATTGAAACTCTACAGCTGCCTCTTTGCCAGAATTCACAAGCCCGATAAACAAGTCCCACAAAGCTCATAGGCTTCAGCTAGCAAGTCCACTGCTGTTCAGCTGATGGCCTCATTCTGATATAATTGTAAAAGCCATGGACTCTAAATAAAAAAGAAGAAAACAAAAGAGTTTCAAAATTCTCTATAAAGGAGTAAAGATTCTGTTGGCAAGTCTTAAATGCTACTACTAAGCTTTGTATTTTTATCACAGAAGAAAATGATAATTTGGTGGTAAAAGATAACTTTAACTAGAGACAAGATAGAAAAAGTATTTAGGAATTGCTGAAGTGAATCGGCTTCAGTGGACAATGTGCTATGGCATCTGTTCTTTGGCTGTGGAGGGTGCTGCAGAAGTGAGGAATGGGGTGGTAAACACCCCTGGAGCAGCCTGTCCTAGGAGAAACCACTAGAGTGGGGACTGCAGCCTTCTCTTCATGACTCCAAACAGGTCTTACTGGGGCCCTTAGTCTTGGAAAAGAACAACCCGGCCTTAAAACATGCTCCTCTTCCTTATTTTATTGTCAACCCCTACTTTTCCTCATGCTACTACCATGCAGGCTCAGAATTAATTCAGGAATCATTCAGTGTAGCAATATAGAGACAGAATCATCCAAAAGTATTCCTTTCTACAAGTCATGTTTTTGCTTCCCCTGCTTTGTTCATCAGTTTTATTTGCTGAAACCAGGGCTGACATCACCTTGAAACACCACACTGTGAACAGAGGACACCACTCTTTTCTTGTCCTGTCAGTGACTACTGCACTTGGCAGGCATAAGGATTTGAGGCACAGGAAGGAAAAGCTTGGGAGGAGATACTCAGATGCCTTTCCCATACCAAAGAACTGAAAAATTTTTATCTTCTCAGTACCAAACTAATTAATTTGAGGTTTCATATTCTGAACAGGCACTTTGCCCTTTTACAGAACCTAGACTTCTCGTCTTCAACCATGGCAACAATGAATGATGAACTGTATTTCTACCCCCACTGCCAGCTAGCTTCATATTTCAAGTATCTCTTTTAAAGCAGAAAACACTATCAAATAATTATAAAACAATGTGATTTGATGGACCTTATCTTATATCTTGAAAGAAACCATTCAGCTGAAATTAAGAGCCTTATTTTCCCAAAGTAGGGAACTCTTAACAGCAAAAGAAATAGCACACTGGTTTCAATCCTGTAACTTGTTGTTGGTATGAGCAATATTAAATTCTAGTTCAAAAAAATTTTAGACAATAGTGATTCAGATTGCTTCTCTATTTTAAACTCATAAAGAGCTCAGGGAGATTTTGATTCTTAACTGTGAGCCATGGTGTGCAACCATAGTGATGCAATTTGCTATGGAAAAAGGATTAAATTCATTATATCTACTCACTACGTAATCTGCAAAGATTCAGTTGATGCATGCTTCCCTTTGAGCTCCGGTCTTGTCCATGTGACCCTCTGGTTCTGCACCTGCATGCCCTTGGAAAGGCTGCCATATAGTCCACTTGGCTGTCTGGTGGGTCTGTCAGATGAAGGTAGAGCCCTGCCTCTTCCCCAGCACTTCACAAGTGCCCATGGACAGCAATACAACCATGCACTGCATTCCCAGACAGAACAGCAGGATTGTGTTCAGCCCACCAGGAAAGCCAAGCACTCTCATGCTTAAGCATTATGACCAAATAAAGTGGTTTTGCATCTTCCAAGTCTGCAACAAGCCATGATCACCTTAATAGACACTGATCACTGGGTGCCCTAAGTGAGCACAGAAATTAGTGCTTTGTCCCCAAAAATAAAATGCAAATGGTAAATATTTTAAAAATGAATAATATTTATTTTGCTTTACTGTTATTTATTTAAATTACTCTTGCTTTACTGTTGTTTTCAGAGATGTCATATACTACCTTGCCTTTCCAATTATTAGAATGCTTCACTAGTAACTAATATTTGTAAATCAAGTAAAGAGTAATGGAAGCTTCTTCACCTTTCATGCTTTCAGTTGAGAGCCCCAAAGGTATTTAGGATGCAATGACTACAGTGGCCAGCCTTGGCTAGCTTGTTCTGAACTGATCTACTTTGCTTATACCTTCGTATCTCAGAAGTGGAATTTGTTGGGAAACATAAAAATATTATTTGTCGAGTAACAATCAGCTGTTACTCTCTTTGGACATGTATCTAAATGAGGAAGGTTGATATGTAAAGCAGTTGACACGTAAAGCAGAAAGTTACATCATAAGGTTCAAAACACAGAAAGGAAAGGAAAACATGAAATAATGCAAACATGAAAGAAAAATGAGTTTGTGTTTCCATACTATGATATCACAGAGTTTTCTGGGACTTTCCCTGTATCCCTATAATCCCTAATAGCCTTATTATTTCAAGTCAAGAGTTGAAAGAAATCAATGACAATAATTCCACTGATTTAACATTTCCTTCTTACCAAGAGACACATATAAATAGCATCAGTATTACCATGGAAGAAAACATTTGTCTCCTTATGAAAGATAGTATTACAAAAAGAAGAGTTAATATATCAATTGTGGGAGATTTTCCTTGCAGAATTGTGGAAGGACACTGACATTGGCAATGTGATTTGCTACGTGCTTCAGCACAGCAGAAGATTTTGGCCATGAAACAGTGTTTAGAAAAGCTAGAGTCAGAAATGGAATATAGGGGAATGGGATCAGAGTATGGCAGTGGTTACATGTAGTGGGACCTGACCTGTCACAGTATTGTTTTGTAGCAAGAACAAGAAATAAACAGAAATTCAAGAACAAGAGTTGCCATGCGTGACTTTCAGAGCACAGCGTGAGCCTTTTACATCTCCACTGTTGCCAGGCTTAAATGTTTCGAACAAGACCTCGGTGGGAAAAAGGCCTTTAGAAGTTACTTGCCATTTGAACTGCCTGGCTTGATAGAGCTGGATGGGGCAAATGCAGCATAACTCTGGTAGCCTGCTGGAGGCTTCCAGCCTTTGAAGTAACAAGTGGCAATTTTTGCCACATTGTTTTCAATTAAAAGAGTATATCTAAGGAAAAAAGAAAAAGGCACAGTGCAAGAGTGATCTTGCACAAAACCTTGCATGCTATTTGACAGCAATCTCTTAGAGGAGTTACAGAAGCCCTTGGCCTGTGCTGCACACTTGTGTGAGCGTTTGCCCAGGGAGCAGCAGTCAGGGCTCTGCCACTGACAGCACCTCCAAAGGCAGATGAGCACACAGGTGTGTGCGTGGGTGGGGAGTGTATAACTAAGGAAGAAGAATAGCAAATGGAGAGATAAACCACACAAAGGGACTATGTTTGAGCTATGAAAACTCAGAGACAGCGAGAGCTGTAAAAGTTACTTGCTGTTCCACATAATGAGCTAACTGGTACAAGATTCTGCAAAGGCCCAGGACTCCTCCATGTTTCTTAAGGACAAATGAATGCCTTTCATTTTGCTAGAAGAAAAGTTCTTGTCTGAATAAATATGAGTGACTTTCCTTCCCTGACATTTCTTATGTGAAATTATGTACTGTGTTAAAATCTTTGATGCAAAAATTTCAGTTATAGGTCATTCTGTATGTAAGGTTATATTCCCTTGGTTATTTAGATCTGTGTATTATACATTCGTAAGCTTTTTACAAGCTCATTTGTGTCTTATGATTAAAAATTCTGTTTATGTTTCTTTGCTTGTCAAGACATAATCAGCTTTCATGCTGTGTCTATGTGATATCTTCAATAATCAGTTAGGTTTATGGGGAAAGCAGGAGCAGCAGTGCTGTACAACGTGCTTCTTGGGGATGAGCCGAAGCTGTGAACTCCGTTTTCATTCTGCTTCGCTTAAAATCCGAAAGCTGTGGGCTGCTGCCAAAGGAAGGTTCTCTAACAGCCTGCAATCTGTTAGCTAACTAGCTCCCCCTCTTGAAACTCCAGAAATGCTGACAGGAGTCAGGGATGTAAAGGGAAGTGAAATGAAATCCATCGGTTTTGGAGTTCTCTCATTTTTTTAACAGTTGTGGGTTTTTGGTTTTTTTCCTTATGTGTAACTGACAGCTGGGGAATGTCCTTATCTTGCTGCTGGTGGTTTCTGAGCTAACCTCTAAGAATGTAAAAGGGGTTTTGGTGTCTATTGCAAAGGAATTCAAGGCTGCAGAGGTCACCCTAGTGCCGGTGTCCAATGGAGAAAGGCAGCAGAGCTCCCTGGCTGAAGGGCACTGGAGAAGGATGGTGGAGGACAAGGATGGCTGCGGGACAAGATGGTTCAGCTCCACCCCGCAGCAGCCCCTGCTCGGGACTCCAGCAAACACCAGGGCAAGGAAGGGAAGCGCCCATCTGTGCAGGACAAACATCAGCTGTGCCTCCCGGGGCATTCCTGCCTGACAATGAGCCTGGCTGACTCGGGAGGTGGCAGCTGTGCTGCTGCGCGGCACAGCTTTGCTGGGAACAGGGCTATCAGCACAGTAGGTAACTACAGTCCGGATTTTCTGTCTGGGGTTTTTTGGTTTTTCTTTTCCTAGAACTGATATTAGGTGTATAGACAGATTTTGTTCTAGGGCATCAAATGGCGAGGTATATGAGTCTGCAGCTGGGAAAAAGGTGTCTTTGGTATACAACAGGCCTCATTACATGAAACTCTTTCCACATGGGTTTTACAGAGACCTGTCCTTGCCTGAAAATTCCCAGTCTGAAAAAGTTAATATAATGTCGGGATAGATAAAGGGCAGGAGAAGGGAAGTGTTCTTGCTTTGTAGAGAGGGGTAACTGAGATATGGAGCTGCATTTAGACTTCATACTACACTATTCAAACATCCAAAGACTTATTAGATGAAAAAACATTTGCCACCCCTGCCATCCCTGAAAGAATTAACATTAGAACTTAGGACACCTCATTTCCAGGTTTTTCCTGACCGTGGGCTATAAATCCAGACCCTTTTTCTTTCTTCTTCCTCTCTCCAGTACCATGAATCTTTCATGCCTTTGGATAGTGGCCTACTTTCAACAGGAAGGACAAACACCAGTGTATAATCAGGTGAGATTTCTTCTTTGTAGGGGCAGAAGTAATTTTAAATCTGTAGATTGAAGAGAGTGTGACCAGTTTTCTGGATAAAAATCAATTGTTTAAAATTGGGAAGACTACCACTAGCTTGATTTTTGGGCTGAATATGATGCCTTGTGTAATTTTCAAGGGTGTGGTAGGATCAGATAACAGAGCTGTTTTGCTATTCCAGCTGCCTGTGTGTCACTGCTGCCTTTCGGTGAACCGCAGTGGAGCAGCCATCACAACTAGGGATGCAATAGAGAGTTAAAACCTTCTCATGCAAATAACGTGGCATTTACTCACTTCTCATATAATCCAAATGGTTGAAGCTTTACAGTTCTTAAAGTCAGGCTTAAACCTTTCTAATCAGCCTAAATACATCCTTGGAGATATAGCTTAGTTGTTTAGGTTCTTGAATTCTGTGTAAGTCCACAGTAAATCTTAGTCACAAAAATATCTTTCACTATCTTATGACACCTGTCCCAAGTCATCCTGAAAATCTATAAGAACTAAAAGCGAATTACCCATATTCTTCCCAAGAGTTCTATCCACAATATCATGTTTCACTTAAATTCAGTGAGCAGCACTTTTTAAATAAGTGGCAAACACAAACATCTCAATTTTTAGATATTGTAGGACACTGTAAGTGCAACCTTATTCTTCAGATGAATATCAACTTCTGGACATCTGCAACATCTCTCTGGTAAGTCTGCACTGTAAATTATAAACACTGACCCAGATACAACTTTTTTTTTTTTTTAAAATCTCCCATCTCAATGATGGAGAAAAACTTGCATAAATGCTTACAGAAATAAAGCAAGTGTTTTGAGGGTACACTCTCAAATCTGCTGAAATACTTGCAGTGTTCAGGTGAACTGTAAAATCAGTGGAAAACAAATAAAAAGTATTTCAGTTTTTTAGTCCCCAAATTTTATTTCTACTTTACCTACATACAAAGAAAGTTATCAGGGGAACAGGTTGAGGTAAATTTTGTTTTAATCCCTTCCCAAATCTTCTAACAATGCATTATTTGCCCAAAACATAATACATATTTTAATTTCAGATAGTAGTGATCAAAACATCAAGAAAAGACTGGGTTCTGTTCTGCATCCAGTCCTTTCATATTTGTTCTTACAGTCCTCTGAAATCTTGCTTTCTGCATGCTTTTTAAAGTAGAACTTTAGGATTCAGCTTTTCAGCTGATAATGTTAGAGAAATTCTGCCCATTTTTATCTCTTGAAAATCTGAACTTTAGATGCTTTCACAAAAAAACAAAGCAAAACAAAAAACCCCACTCTATACCCAAATTAGGCACATAGGAAACTTGCCATGGAGTGTGTTAGTATGTCTGAAAATACAGCGTATTATTCCCGATGTATATTTTATAAACTTCACAAATACCAGCACATATTAAATGGCTGGGTCTGCATGCAGTAGTGTTCTTTAATGCTCATCATATTTAAAGCTGGGGGTCCTC
Organism: Gymnorhina tibicen; assembly: GCA_013399875.1. NCBI lineage: Eukaryota > Metazoa > Chordata > Aves > Passeriformes > Artamidae > Gymnorhina > Gymnorhina tibicen. The sequence goes on from VXAZ01008023.1 coordinate 737,626, forward strand.
TAGGCAAAAAGTGACTGTCTGGTTTGGAGGTGATGCAAAGAAGGTCATCTGCATTAAATGAACTAGACTGGGCTCAGTAATAGTGAGCCATTCTCAAATACTAATGACCATCTGGATTACAGATGCAGTAGCCAGATTGTCTGTTGTGTCCACCAAGTGAGTTGTCTTACCCTGGGAAAAAACTGTCATCTGTCTGTCTTGCCCTGTAGACATGAGCTTTCTTCCAACCTGTCCACATGGATTTACTGGTGGCAAGGTCATCCCGTTCTCTGGAACGTCACTCACTTGCATTTGCTGGCTGCTTAGCAGCTGCCAAAATTTTTGGAACAGAACAGAATGGCAAGGGGCTGGAAATAAGATAGTAAAACTGAAATATTTTTTCTTTGTTTCTGGTGCACATTCACCAGTACTTAAAGAAAACAATACCTATTTATTAGCTGAATAAAAACCGTTTTCTCAGCTCTGTTTGTTAAATAGATGATGTCGGTTTTAGGGTGTTTCTCTTCTCAGCTCCCATGCTGTGAAACTCCTTTCCTTTTGCTAAGCAGATAAGCAAATCATTGCAAGACCTAAAATCTTGTTAAAAAATGCACCAATTTGATTTGGCATTTAATTAACACATTTTTGTTTGGTATTACTGTGTGTGTCTTGACTCTACTTTCAAATTTCCTTTTCATTTTATTAATGCAATTATGCTTTGCTTTTAAGGGTGCCCAGAGAGTCCATAATCTATATATTTCTGCTCTGTTTTTGTGGGCTTAGCATCATGCTATCGTTTATTCAGTAGAGAATTGTAAATATTTTTCTGAGTACAAAATTTAGAAGTTAATAATTCCTGACTACTTTATACTTCTGAAGTTTATCTTTGTGTTTGAAATGCACAATTCTGAAGAAGCTCTGCAAAGTATTGCAGGCAGTGAATATATCAAGCATTTGCATTTATTTTCAAAGCTTCCTTATATCCTTGTGAGCACATAGACAATTATAACCTGAAAGGGATTAGTGCCTCAGTTAACTTCAGATTCTGGAGAAAATAGTCCTTCCAGATAAGGTTTCATCCCAAAATCTACAGGTAGGTAGCCTGGGGATTCATTTTTGATTGTCACGGTGAAGGTGAAGTGTTTTTGCTAATTAATTTTGCTAATGAGGTGATAAACAAACTAAGGGAGTCCTCTCCTTTTTAACACTAGCTCAGATTTCATTAGTAGTAGCTTGTCCGTGACAATTGCAGGTAAATCCCAGACAGAATTCATTACAAACAGTAAATGCGAGGCACTGGGATGCTCTAACACCAATTTTAGCCCAAAGCCTTGGCTGATTCCTGTAACTGCCAAGCTGGATGTTCAGTAAGCTGCAGTGTGAGCAGGGAAGGCCATACTTCCATGTTATTGCAAACACATCACATGGCTTTGATGGGAATATATTGTGAAGAACAATGTAGATGGTGGTAAGAGAGGAAGGAAAGAGGGCTGCTGTTAAGGAACTGGAAAATGTGAAATGCTGTGTGTGTTTAGGGACATGCATTCATGCACAACTATGTGCTCTCTCTATATGATAAATAGTTTTACAGTGTTAAGTGTGTGCTTAAGTACCTCCTTACAATGGGGTTGCAAGAAACATGGCTAAGAAAGCAGAGAAGAAAGGAACAGTGAAAAGGAAATTTAAAAAGGGAACTAAAAGAAAAAAGGAGGAAAACCGTGTATTTTTCATTCATTTACTTCATGGGCTGCTAATATAGCATATATATGCGCGTCTCTGTGTATATATAGATGTAGACAAGTGCATATGGTTAGATATTCAGAAAACCTGTGTGCAGACAGAGCTTTTATCTTCATTAAATGTAAAAGAGAACCAAGTATATATGCTTGAAAAAAAGTCTTGTGTATGGTATTTCATCTGGCATCATCAGAAAAGGTGTTTTCCAAGCAGATCAGAAACAGTCTGTAGCTCACTGTAGCAATTCCGTTTGGAGTAAACGAGCTCTTAATTAGGTGAGGGCTGATTTCTTGGCGTTTGAGACTCTTTGAAACTGCTCTTTGTAAAACTTCCTAGCAAGTGGGAGCACAGTCTACAGGAAAACAGGATCCAAAGCCACACATCATTGCTAAGAGAATGATGCAAAGGTGAATCAGACTCCATTTTGATTAATTCCACTGAAACATTTGGCAAGTACCAGCTAGTAAGATAAAAGTAGTATCTTCTAGAGTATAGGTGTTTCGTGAGCAAGGATATGACAGCTCAGACCTAGCATAAAAATCATTCTCTGTTGTGGGAGGCATCACAAAACACATCAGCTTCCTTCTGAAGCTGGTTCATTTCTTGTCCTCACAGCAATGGGAAAGCTGTTTATTAGCTTCATTCCCATGATGGTTAGAAACTATATAATTTCCTTCATTAACCTCTGTGGGGGTGGTTTGGTTCATCATATTTATAAGTGTTAGGACTGTGTTTCAGCCCACAGATTGGCGTTTCCATGGCATGAAATAATAGATGTTGCATGCTCTGGGTTGTGGCATATATGTGCTAGGAATGCTTGAGAGTTCCTACATTCTGTTTTGGTGGGAACTGGTTGATTTCTTCCCAAAGAGGTCCTGGAAGTAAATAAGCAGGTGAGGAGGCAATGAGCATAAAGCAAGAAAGGAGTGAACTGAACTATCCAATTGCATTGGTACCCATAGGCTTTAGCTTCAGCAGCATAATCTCCCTTGCTGGTTATGACCATCACCATTTCTTTGGAGAGAGCAATCATATTTCATCCTAGGCTGTGTTTTACTAATCAAACTATCTTCCCTTTTCCCAGATCATTCCATTATCCCTTCTTTATGAACAACTTTAATGTATCTTCCTGGAATGTGAATTACCGAGATTTTACACAGTATTCCAGATAAAGTTTTGTATACTGCTTAGTAAAGGAGAAAAAATTCTTTGCTTCGTAGAAAGATCTAGAGTAACATAACTGAATATTGCATTTATCTTTCTCATATTGGCCTTACTTACCTAGTTCATTACAAGTGTATTCACAGTGTAGACATCTCAAACTCATGCACTTGTCTAGACGTCTTTCATAATCAATAAAGAGAAATAAGTGATTAATCTCATTCTGAAATAAAGGTCTGAAAAAGGTCAGGTCAATAATGTCTGGAAATGCCTGTTTGTCTCCTTTGACTGCAAAAGCAGTCTGGGTTGAGCAGTGAGGGGAAATATGTCTGTACTGTAGACATCTGAAGTTAGGCAGATAAATGCTTGATTGATCAATACTGAGATGATCACACTCTGTTTCCTCTTTGCTGTCACTAACATCTAAGAGCTCTTAAATTATAGGAATTATTCTTGTTATGAACCTGCAATTGCAGGAGCTTCCATATATTGTATTAATTAGGTAATTAATGAATATCTGTTAGCTCAGTTCTCAGGGTCAATATAACATTTCTACTGTGTGGTACTCCAGTTCTCTTCCATAGTGATTGTGTCTCCCAGTTTTATGTCAGCACCCAAACTGAACTTGTGGGTTCCTACATTTTGTGCTGTTATCTGTGAAGGCTTTCAAGCATTTGATTTCACACAGGTTTTTAAGAATCTTTAAGAATATTGTCCCTAAAATACAAGTATCACCCTCAGTACAAATTGCTGCTGTCTCCTAGTTGGCTCCATTTCTTTCTTTACTGTACAATTTTAGCTAAAACTCAGCTTCTCTGTTAACTAATGGCCAGTGTAAAAGAAGATTAAGTGATTTGGCAAAGTTTAGGTAGACGGGCTACATCAGCTATATCTTAGATTAAAATTGAATTTTCTTTTAAATAAGAAGTCAAGGAAGAAGTATGCTGTTAATTTTAAAATATTTCTTCGTAATCTGCTACTACATTTATGCAATTTTCAGTATATTTCTATGGAAAACTTTTATTTCCTTCTAACTGCATTATAAACTATGCACATTCCTGAGACCGCACCAACAGAACTCTAATTTTTCCTTCTTAAATATTACTATTAGTTTGTTTTCTGGTCTTTCCTCATGTGTTATCTGACTTGATCAATTCCCTAAAAATCCCAGACATTAGACTGAGAATTTCTTGTGTCAGTTCTTTGCATATTTTGGATTGTTTTCCCTCCTTCCCATACCTTCTTCAGATTGAATTCTGAGTTCTTTGTCTGTCTGGGATATAATTTTAATTGCAATGTTTTAATTTCTCGTTGCCTTATTTTCTTTACCTCTTCCCATTCAGCATTGATTGTATTGAAAAGTGGGACAAAATATTCCTTTGCTACCTGGTCTTTGTCTAGATAGCTTAATTTCTCCTCCAGTCTCAGTGATGAGGAACTCTTTTTTCCTTCCTTTATCTCTTCATGCTTATATGTTATTTGTCTTAACTTTTGCTGTTATATGTAACTCAGTTACACAATGGCAGTTCTTATTTTGTTCCTTCAATTTCTCACTTTCCATATGTATATATATCTCAAGATATGTGTATTCAGTCTTTTCTTCAGTTGTCTGTAGAACCTCTGCTTACCTCTAATATCCCTTCTCGGGTATATTGTATGAAACAGGATTTATCCTTGTTTGAATAATGAATGACAGGAAAGTTCGTAAATTTGACAAAGAAATTCCAGGCCTCACATATGATGCTTTGAGTTCTCCAGTCCAGTGGACATCACTCACTAATTACCTTAATTTTCCACAGTCTTCTTCTTGAGTTAAAAACTGGATCCATAGATTTGTTTCATTTAAACTGAGTCAACTTATCATTACTCAGTGCAAGGTTTCTTCTGTGATTAGTTCTTCTATAAAGCCTTTTAGCGATTACCAAAAATAAACCAAAAACGATGTGTCAGATGGTGGGCTCCCTCTGCAGTCAGTGAGGAGGGACAGACAACTTCAGATGAGTCAGCCCGTGGAAGTCTGACTCTTGCTCTGGAAAGGCCAGTCGCAGCTTATTGGCTTAGAGGCACTGTAATTCAGACAGGTTGGGCATCTTCCCTGGGTCTTCCCTCTGGAGGTTGTGTTTGGGTAGCTGCCACTCCCACAGATAGAAGAGCTCTTGTATTATTAGTGACATTTGTTTCCCTTTCTCCAAGCAGGCAGTTGGCCTCCTGTGGCCCTGTAATTCCCTGCAGTGTGTCATGCATGTGGTTATGCACGTGTGTCTAAAGTGCTCTACAGGTCTTGAGCCATACTCACATTGATCTGATCACACTGAAACTGCAGGCCTTCAACACTGCTTCAGGGTGAACAATGTTTCCTTGGTGTATTTGTGACACAAGGGAAGTCCATTTCACAAGTCCCATCACTTCCTATTTACTTGCACTATTTTGCAGAACTGATGTATTGATACAATGATATTATTAAGGTGTGATTCTAATGACTATGCAACAGAGCTCAGTGCCTTTACCACATTCCTCCTAGGTTTGGTTTGGATTTTGCAAGGAGTCAAGGGAGACTGCAGCTTTCTCATTAACAGCCTTTGGTGAAGTGCGTGATTCCTTACAGATGCTACTGCAGAGTGTCCTCTTGTCCTTTCCCTCCTCTATACATATGCTGTAGTATATGTAACTTAATCAAGCCCAACTCCATTTTTTAAAAGTAAGGCATAATCTGTAGGGACATGACTATCCTGTCAATTAGGAAGTCACAGGTAGCTGGTTTACCTTATAACAGTGCTATTTTATTTTTTCACTGGGACCTGTTTTCTGTTCCCCCTACTCTTTTTCTCCCACTTTTTATTCTTCATGGTTTCACTATTTTATTGCTGTTGCTTTCCTTTAAATTTCACTTATCCCCAGCCCTTTTATTTTCTAATGTCTTTCTAAGAAAAAAATCTCTATATTAGTGATCAAGTTAAGTCTCATGGGGTTTGACCAGATATAAGCTGGCAGTGATTAGTTCTGTTGTGGATCCTACCAGCTGCAATGGTAGCTCTAAGAGCTGGTGTAATGTCCAGGCTGATGGCTTAGGAGACCCCCAAGTCTGTCACTGTATGTGTGTCTTTAGCAGTCCCCCAAAAGAAAGGAACGAAGTAAAAGTAACCCTGGCTACCACTGGTCTCAGTGCTGAAAGATAAATCACTACCTTGAAAGTGATCAATCCCAGGAATTTGAAGATTCTTTTTGTTCTGATATATGAAAGAAGAAAAAAAAAAGTTTTTTTGCTACAGGAAATGCCTTGACTTTATAATGTAATTTACAGTACTGCTGTAGTGTAGAGAACTATGTAATCTAGAAAACTTCATTGCTTCCAGGGTATAATCTGAGGGATTTTTGGTTTCAGTTTATGCCTCACCAGTCAGTAAATGTATCTTTTCCTGGTCTAGAAGTAGAGGTCTCGCAAACAAAGGATTTTCATTCCTGAAGCTGAAGCAGAGAATGAGGTCCCAAGCCTACTATGCTTTTGGAAAAAAAAAAGAAAGGGAAAAAAGGTTACATTTTCACAGACATTCAAGCAACAAAAATATTTTTGAAAATTTAGCATGGGGCTTCTAAGATTCTGGTTCTCAATTCTGTATGAATGTTCCTTGGAAGTTTTGACATTCCTGAACTTAAACCATGCACATGATAGAGCTGCCTTAAAACTTCAGTCTCTGAAATTCTAAGCCAAATTCCCTTGTGCTTCAGTGGAAATTCATTGGAGGTAATATATATCGGTGATCCAATGCCTTTTCAAGAAATAAATGTCCTTTCTGATAAAAACCTATTTTAGTGAGAAATTCTGTACTGGTGCTAAGTAAAATACTAGAAATAATGACTATCCCACTGAAGGAATATTTGGTAAGTATGCAAATCTGAAAGTGAATGGAATAATAGGGTGCAGCTGGCTCTTAGTCTTATATTTGACTGTTGCTGTTCACATACAGTACAACAGCCGTGCATGGGGGAGGAGTGTTAACACGATATTCAGTGAAGGCTGCATGGCGTGGGTGTATCACAGTTCCAGGAAGAGCCTGAGGTTATGGTTTACAGAGTTCACGCCAACTCTTCATTTTAAAATGTAGTGGCACACTGTAAGTCTACTGCTGACAGAATGAAGTTTTACTGATGCTTGACATGGTGACTAAACTATTAGGCCCATCCAAGCTCAAAATATAAAGCTGTTTTCTGACAGCTTATCAGAAAACAAGACTAACTGCACTTCAGCTGAATATTTCTAAACCTCTCATTCTTCAACCAATATCAATTCTCGTGACACACATTTTGAAAATCCTCTTATGTACTTCACTTTGTTGGGGAATTCAGGCCTGCTTTCCATACACAGGAAGCCTGAACTGTTTTATTATTTTATCAAATATCTCAAACAATTTGGTCTTAGCTATTTTTATTTTTATTTTTTAAAAACTTATAATGATGTTTCAGGCAATCTCTAATACCACTGCTTGTAAAATTTAGAACAGTGACTGATGCATGAAAAGTATACTAGCAAAACACATCCTGCATTGTCAGAAAGTAGGCTTCTCTCATATCTTGCATCTTTCATTGCTAGATTTGATGATTCTTTTCTGTGAAATGCATTTAATTAGTCTTGAAGCTCTTATGCAAATCTATCACAAAACTCCTTTTTATTACACTGAGTAAAAAAAGAATCATTTCTATTATACTTTTCTCTCTATATACTATTATGTAGTATACATAATGAAAAAATCTTACCTCTGAAACTTTATTTTCTCTGCAGATGACTTAGAATGTGTTTCTCAACTTCTCTTGACAAGTTTGGTGTCTTTCTAGTTTTTAAACTTTATTACCTTTAATAAAGTACCTTTAAAACTCTGTGCCTTTATTTAGATTGGTAACTATACTAAAATATACAATAAGACATGAAAGCAATAAATATTTCATTGCATGAATGAGACTCCTTCAATATCCAGGCAGTGTTCTGTATAACCAATATGTCAACATCTATTTTGTAGGGAAATACAATATTTTAAAAACTGGGGGAGGGGGAGTATGTAAATATTGAAAATGGAATTCTTTGCTTTTATGCAAAACCCATAAAATATATTTCTCCTTAGATGCCTTTTTCAGGAAAATGAATTGCAGTTTTTCACACTAAAATACTTTTGAACAAAAAAAAAAAATAATGTATGGCATGGAAACTACGCTAGGGAACTTGAGAACCTAAATACTCTACTGTTTGGCCAAAACCATAATTGGTGTCTGGAGGAGAGGCCCTTCCATAATCCAGTCATCACATTTCCTTCCATGGCCTCCATTTTAGTAAAAATACCCTACAGTCCAGGTTACTTGTCATGTGATCATAGGTCTTCTAATTTATTTCATTCTGAAGAATTTTGGGCAAGTATAATAAATATTTTCAAATCTCCAAGAAAGAGCAACATAGCAGCTTTCTCCCTTCTACTTTCTATAATTTGTAGTTTGTTGACTATCTTTTGTTTGGCAGCAAAATTACAATTGTATCTGTAGAAAGGGAGTATCTTTATAATAAATTATTTGTGTAATATTCAAATACTTAAACATTGTCTGGCATCTTATTACCTCCCCCTCTCCCTAAAGCCATTTTTGTGAGCTCTACACCTCTGTCAGAATTCATATTCTTTCATTATCCTATATTTGAGAAAGCTGTTTATCTTGAAACATACATTTTTAATTAAAAATTTCACTTATGCTCAGAAGGCTTAGGTATGCGTCACCATGTACAAGCCTATTTTTTTAATCATAAAAGTCGTATTGAAAAGCAGGTCTGGTATAGAGAAGAGTGTGGATTTAATCAGTTAATTGTGTGGTTACACTGTTCATAATCACTTCATTTGCTTTTAATGGCAATGAGATGGATATTTCCAAAGGAGTCTTATTGTCCTCTGTGTAAATAACTAATTGCTTTGTTATTAAATACTTAAATACTCAACATGCCCTGTGAATGCAATCTGCATGTGAAACCAAATCCCCATATTCTACCCAATTCTCATTTCATAGACAGACACATAGTTGCATCTAAATAGTGCCCAGGATCCCCTGTGGGTAAATCTGAAGTAATTCCTTTTCCTCAAGAGATGAATACTCTTATTTTCAGTGATTATTGCAATGTTTGCTGATTACTTTAATTGATTTCATCTATCTTTTTATTCACACAGTTGAACAGTCAGCTCATCTTGGAAGGTGCCAGGACTGAATCTAGGTGGGATATAAATGCTACTGCTTGTTGCTTTATCTGAGACTGATACAAAACAAGCATGAGCTGTTCCTCCTTTGAACTGAATCAGACAGAAGAAGTTAACACAGATGTCATTCAGCATATACATCACTTGGAAACTAACCCACCGTTTCTCCTACCGTAGAAAACATGTCCAGAAACAGATTCCTCAGGGTTCAAGTCTCCTATTTCTCCCCCTTGAAAAGCATGTGCCCTTGTTTAATCTACTTTCATCCAGATCACCAGGCTTTTGAGTCACTCTATTAAATGAAAATCAAGCCAGAAAAGATAGAAGACACCCTGGAAAACATCAGATCATAGATGGCTGCAGTGGGGAGATCCAGATCTGATCTAGTCACACTAGGCTTTCTAATTGCCCATAAGGAGAAGTAGACGCTTCGGAGACATGATTCATCTGACCCATATTCAGTGTCTATTGAAGGTTAAGATGAATCATACCCTAAAAGTGCCTATTTCTTTCTATTGACTATGAGGAGAGCGTTGACAATGGCTCAGTTGTAGACAGCTACATTCGCTTTTGTTGCTAGTCAAAGATGTGCTGGGTAGTTGCTAATGTATTGAATTACTAAGACGGAAAGATTCTGCGTGGGAAAAATATAAAAGAGTGCTCTTACAGGAGAAGTAATGTCATGGGAGGTGCATGCCAAGTTGAAGCAATGGAAGAAAAGCAGAAGTAGTGAAACGGTACACGGGGGCAGGAAAGTCTGAGCTCAGTTGGCGTACAGATATGACTAAATCCGCATAAAACAATTTAATTCAGAATACATAGATTAAAGCAATTAATATGAGATCTTTATATCTGTTTTATACTTAGTTTGGACATCTTACTTCAGTCTAGATTTAATATGGTGCTCTGGACTGAACACCCCTACAATGAATATGTTTCTGAGCTCACTAAAGAACTGATTGTTGGTTGAGACTGCCATATTCCCCTGAAGTGCAGCAGCCCATTTGGTGTGCACTATAGCACAGCCCCAGAAGGGATTTGGTTTGTAAACACTAAAACCTTTCTGTGAATTCAGCCAATGTGCAATAAGTGGGGATGACTGAGATAGTTATTTCAAGAATGCACAACTGCTCTGAACCAGAATGCTAATGTAAATGCAGCCTAAGACAGTTTGCATATAAAATTTAAAATTCTAATGAAACAGTCCTGTAGACATAACTGCCTAAAATCCTGATAGAATTAGTGTAAAGTACATAGCTTTGAGAGCTGCCAGATCATCAAGTCACTAGATGAACTGAGGAAGACAAGATTTTCCTCTAGAAGTCTTTGCTGGCACTTCTCACTCTATATTGATTTTATGGGGTAAGTGAATAAAAATCTAGGAGCATCACACCCACCCTGGCAGTACACAGGAAGGTCTGATGGGAGAAAAGGAGAAAAAGCAGGGGTAGGACTTTCTGTAGGGCAATATGTACACACATTGAGGTTTGGTCATGGCTGGAGACTGAAGAGTGCTTCATCAACAAATATTGACCAAAACCAGAAGGCAAGAAGGAGACAGGTGCAAAGGGTGAAGAGATGACATGGCAAGTGTGAACAAATTAATTTAAATTTGAAATACTCTGGAGCTAAAGTACAATTTTACATTAAGCACAGGACAAAACAATACATATGGAGAGCTCTGTTTGCATTTGTACCACATTGTCCGAACCTTCTGTTGCTATGGTTTTGCACCACCTGTCTGCTATCAAGGATTGTTTACCTCTTTCAGTACTGCGCTGGATTATTTAGATGGTTATCTCAGCATGATCGATTGAGTTACCTCTCTGGCTTCATATGCTGAGAATAAATTCTGTAAAAGTCCTTGTTGAACCATTGTGATGCTCCCTTAGATCTGATTTTTTTTAAATTAAAAATTATAACGTTTCTGGTTTTTCACAAAATTAGAAGAATGGTGACTGTAAGGAAATCCATTAGCATGCAAAAAAGACCCCAACATGAAGAAAGGTTTCTTTTTAACATCACGAAATAATATTTTGCATCAGTTATAACACACTAGAAATTTTGCTTACTTGTGGTTATAGTTAGTGAAAATTGTGATCCACCTTTCCGGGTGGTGTGGAGCAACGTATTTTTATCAGCTTCAGTTTAACTGTTTTAATCTTCTCAATTCACGTATAGGATGACACATGCATTTCAAACAGCTTAACATTATCTTAGTGTTGGCAAGACAATGTGCCTAAGATGGAGATGGATTCTTGTGCAATAGCTTAGCTGAACTGTCTGCGAAATTCCATTCAATTATATTTGCAGAAGTCTATGGAAAGCTGTGGAAAATCTCATCTCTTAATCAAAAACAACTTGATTGTATCCAGGGGGCTCATTGGAGCTCTGAATCACTCATAAACGTTGATAGGGTACAAATGGCAATGATCTTCCAAGTCCAGCTGGAGTTTGTAGACATAAGAGTTGGAAGTAATGTTTCTTTACATGTAAGCTGAATGCATTTAAATAACAATTATTGACAGACAACAGGTGAGAAAATATATTCTGGTTTTATACATTTCATTTAAAAAAAAAAGGCTGTATTCTCAGCTCTAACACTTTTCTCCTCTTAGGTATTATGAGTAGATTTCACAAAGGGAGTAAGCATGATGAACAGGAAGCTTAGGTGGGGCTTAGTCAGAAAGAGAGCTCCTGACTCCGAGAATTCAAGACAAATAATGTGTCATCTTCAGCTCTGTATGACAGCCCTGTGAGCAATTAAACGTGTGCTGTTTATCTGAACCTTCATTCTTCTGTGTACGAACATCACTGTTTACTCCTCTATCCTTCAAAAATGGCCTGATATGCACAGATCTACCACAGAACTGAGCCTCTTCCTTTGGCCAGAAGCATATCAAATCTGCAAATCTTCAGTGAGAAGAGAAACATGATGCATGGACATCAAAGGGGTCAAAGGGGTATAGATGAAGTCTGCAGCAGTTAGGTTCTAACCTACTTGAGACAGAAACTGCAAAACCGGGGTAAAGGTAGTCCCATCTCAATTCTCCTGGAGAGAAAGAATGCAATGGATAAAAACTCCTCTTTCACCAAACAAATCAGAAAGCTATCTAAATCCTACCCTTTCCAGACATCTTAATTATTTCTAAAGAGTGTCTTGCCTACACATTACCACCAGAATTTTTAAGGTACTTCAGAAGACAATGCACAGAAATATTTTGTGTGGAAAAGGTGTCAAACAGGGCTCTGAGAACAGACACCTCTCCTTGCCAAAATGGGTTGGTCAGTCTGATCTTAGGACTCACTGAACAGGAGCAAAAACACAGATGAAGGTAAACCACAGGATAAGCCCTCTCATTCTTGTTGTTTAGTATGGCTCAGTGGTTTCCGGAATCAGAGGTAGCAAACTGCAACTGATACTGTGAAATTGAAATGGTAATGCTCTACAATTAGTGGCCATAACATGGGGTCACAAGATAAGAGAAGGGTTTCCTTCTACTGCTTTATGGTGAGTGACAGAAGCTCTTCATGATTTCAGGAGAGAGAACTGTGGAAAGCAAATTTCAAATTTAGTATATGAACCTGCATGGTGCTACAGACTACCCTATAGGATACAAAACAAAGGATAAGCCCCACTGAGCTCTTGTTAGCACTGAGCTACACAGAAAAAATGTACATGTGAAAAACTTAAATCCATGAACTTTTTATCCAAACCTTTTCGGTTTTAACCCATTTCCTTAGAAGGTGTAGTATCTTTCACTATTTAACAGCTCAAATCACCAGATCCTTGCAGAACTTAATTTATTATTTATTTTAGAAAGAAACAGGATATAATGAAAAATAATTATTGCCATGAAGAATAATTTTGACATTTAAATACTATATAGGTCTCTAAATAAAATATGTACGGCCAAAGAACACTTCTCTCACAATAGAAATTTTATAATTTTTGTCTGGCTTTATAGAAGTTTAACTGCAGGATCGAAACAGTACTCTCTGGCCCTAAATTCACTGCATCTCTGCTGATTTAAATACCATTTTCCATTAAATAAACAAGCGTTTACCCATTGTGTTTTTTGTGGCACTAATACATATGGAATACAAGAATTATCTTAAACTAATCCCTGGACTTTAGTAATTTTTAATAATTTGCAATCAGTTAATTGTTTCCTTGGGACTGAATCACAGGATTTAATTTCACCAGTTCAGATTAGTATTAATGGCTCTTCCAGAAGAATTTGAATCCTCACTTCTTGTATTCAGTCAATGAGATTCTCAACCTTATTTTTTTCAAAATAATCTGCTTCAATTATCTTAGTTTATTCTTTAAAATAGAATTCTGAAATAAAATTATTTTAAAGGATTCTTATTTCTATAGATTTCTTTGTGACAACCCATGAGCAAAAGTGACCTCAAAAGGTTTTAATGTCAGTACACCTTTTTCTATTAAGCAGTTTTTTGCTATCCAGCCCTCTGCTGGAGTGTCCAGATGACAGTTCTTTGTAAACAAGAATTTGAGATACAGAACATGAACACCATCTTCCTTATCACTTTAATATTCAGCATCCTATGAATCTCTGGGATGGTAATTTTTAATCACTTTTTTCCATATAAGATGAACATCACCAAAGTATTTGTGGGGTCTCAGGCTCAGTTTATTTAAGTTTTTTTCATGGACTAAGTTTTCTACTGAAATTCTATGAGGTTCTTCATTTTTAGCATAATTTAACAAGGCTTTATCATTGCAATTTTCCAAAATCTTACTTCTGAGAGAAAGTAAGCATTTCAGCAGCCAATATCTTCAGTTCTGGCAGTGTAGGAGCATCTTGTTGCTATGCTCCAGCAATGGATCAGACAGCAGATAAACATTTTTGCATTGTCAAGGCCTGTCTGTTGTTGGGGAGTCCTGGGATAACATAATCCAAATCATGAAAGACAAGGATGGGAAGAGTGATAGACAACAATTCCATGAGGAATACCCAACCTTGTTTTAGTACTCTCATTATGTTTGGAGAGAGGTACACCAGTGGTAAAACCGATCTTTGATGGTGAACAACTCTTTAAATAAGATTTTGTCAGATTTTCGTGACTCTACACTTGTACCACAGCTGCCCTGCCTTGGTGGCAGGCATTTCTGCACTGGTGGCCATCAAGGGAGCCAGTTCACCGGGGGTTTTGTGCTATGTCCAAACCAAGGTGGTAGATAAGACCTGCTGAACATAGAGCAGAAATATTAACACAGCGCCCTCAATGTCATCAACAGGTACCCACATGCAGCTGTTCTGCCACTGGAGCAGACAGGTAAAAAAGTTTCTGGAAATTATTCCAGTAGGTGGGACTGAAAATTTATAGCATTTTCTTCAGTTTGGGTTACTTTTCTAAGAAAGGTTAGAAGGAATAAGGGATTTTTTTTTTTTTTTTTTTTAACCTGGGACAGACTGGGATTCCTAGGTTTTTTTGGGGTTTTTTATTGTGTGTTTTTCTATTCCTTTTTGTCTCTTCAGACTACGGAGAAGACATTTCCTCAAGCACGGGGAAAGGGAGCCAATAATTTGGAGATTCACTTGCTTGCTCTTCTTTTATGGAGATGCATTATTACTAGATTGTTTGTCAGATGTCTGTCTTCCTTTGAGTAATCTGTCTCCATCTGTGGCCTTAAAAGGGCTTCTGTGTGCACTTAATCTGTTCTAAATGACCCAAATAAATTATGACTCTGACTAACAAGACCTCAATAAGGGATGTTAGCTAAAGACTGTGACTGGAGTGCTCTTCTCCTGAATTCGCTTCAGTAGGACAGATCGGTCTGCAAGCTTGTCCTTTGAGAAGAGGTAGGTGCAGCTGGGCAATCTCCAGTGCACGCTGCTCACCTAGGATCTCCCTGTAGCCAGCAGTTTCTCTCTGTGGGGCCAACGCATTTTACCTGTACAAACAGCAAACAGTGTAACTACTTGACAAATTTAAAATATTTTTTCCTTGGATGATAACAAGAAAGCTTTGCATTTTTTGGCACTTGGCAGCTCTCTTGACTGTGTCAGGTAGAAAAATTAGTTTACTCTTCACTAGGCATACGTGCCAGGGGACCACTCACTATTCCTTTGTGGAGGAAAGCTTTTCACCCAGTACTGATCCTGTTTTTCACTGCTTTCTTCCAGGAGAAGAGCTGTAACTCAGTGAGTGAAGAATGCTTGGCCAGGGATAGAAAAATGGATATTAGAAAGTATTCTCTCTCATTTTTCTAGCATTCTCAATTTATTAGTGTTGGTATATGTTTCTTTGGCTGATGTATGATGTACTGTGTTCTATGAAAGTGGAGGAAAGAGAGGGAAAGGAAACAGGACCTCTGAGTTCTATTTCTTTGCTGTTGTTTGTGAAGAAACAAGGAGAGACTAAGTACAAATTGATGTTAGGTATTTTAAGTGTCAGGTGATAGGGCAATCCAGAAATGGTATCAATTTGTATGAATGAGGGAAAGGAATCATTGTTTGCAGAGGGGAAAAATGATGGAGGGAAAGTCTATACAAAAACTTTCTAAAGTAGGAAGAAGGATATGGGCAGAACAGGAAAAAGAGTGATCCAGAATCTGCTGCTCTCTCATAAGCCATGCTGTTTAAGGATAGGTGAAGAATACATGGTGAATCCAACATATATGTACCTACCCTTGGCAGTCTAGAAAACTGTTAGTATAGACTATACACAAACTTGCCACCGGACTGGGTAGGAATCCTCTGGCCTGTATGGTCTTATTGGAGGCTGTGTAGCTTATAATGGCTCCATTCTCCTCATATCAAATGTGTAGAAAGCATCTTGATGATGTTTTCCACACAAGCAGTGAACTCTTCTCACTGACAAGGTCCTAAGCCAACCAAATGCACAGTGACAAATGTCTGTCAGAACCTGAAAATATTGGTGCACACTGTCTAGCAGTGAAATGGTCAAAAGGGCATAAGCAGCATGCAAAAATTCTTGGTTTGTATTGTAAGGTTGGCTTGAGATGCAGATATTGGTATTTTCCTTCACATAAGAAGTTATGTTGATCCTTGTTAGTCACAAAAGGAGGACAGTGCCAGAGATTTGAAATAGATTGGCAATATGAGCATGACTGGTGAAGACAACGTACGCAGCTGGCCTACAATGAGGAAGCATCACTGTATGATTATTGTAAACCTGGAGAGATTCAATGGAAGACTGCGGGGGAAGTCTGTTCTTTTGATAGTCTTGGAGTGGCTGGATATGGTATTCTTACGGGACATGGCAATGATTCCTGAGTTGTCATAAATCTTGTCAAGGATGAAGCAGATGGAGAACAGCCTTGCAGAAGCTCCTTGATAATGAAGGCAATACAAGATTTGCTAACTTGGAATTGTAAAGCCCCATCTCTATAAATGTCTGATGTAGTTGCGTTAGTGAAGCTAATGATCCTCTGAAGGAAGGATCCAGAAGATAGCCTGCTTCTTCTCTAGATCTGTTACCCTTTCCTGGCAAAAGCTGTCTAGGTGGCCTTTCAGCATGAAATCAGCAGCCCTCTATGTGCATATGTGTCTATGGGAAGATGTGGTTTCATGTGTGAGTGCTCATGATATATGTCCCATACAAGTTTAAAAAAGATGGCTTGATCTTGGTACCAGTGTCCTGCAGTGTTTAAAATGTGCTTCTGTACTATAGAGGAGCTGAGAAATCTCTCACATTCATTCTGGTCACAGCATCGTGACTTAAGAGAAAAGGCTACATCTTGGTGATCCTGCCATGACCCAATCCTGCTCCCTCTCTCTTCATCCCCATCCTTCCAAGATGTAGCTAATCAATTTTTGCTGCCACAAAATAAGAATGAATGCTTATGGGTGCAGGTGGTACATGTGTTGTGATGAGTCCAGGGTGGTGAATTCTGGAAGGGTTGTGGGGTGGTGGGTGCTGTGCCTGCAGGTGGCTCATGCTCTGTGGAACATGCACATGTTGAGACACAGTGGAAGTTCTCAAAGGTCTACAGCACAGAGGTAAACAGAAAAGCTGGGAAGTGGTGTCCTTGTTGGGATAGGATGTTAAGAGAGATGTATCACTCTTAAAATGTTTAAATCAAAACAAAATTAATTGCATAAATTTATGCATTACCTACATAATTGTTCTTTCTTATGTTGAAAGAACATAATATGTTGAAATGTTGAAATGTTGAAATGTTATGTTCAGATTATGTTGAGCTGACTTACTCATAGATAAAACTTCTTAGATCTCAGCTGCAGTTTAAATATCATCAACAGGATAATGCTGTTCCTGAAAGTGCCCACTTAGATTTAGATTAAAAAAATAAAGCACTGATCATAAAGTCAAAATCTAAATGAATAAGTGGGTATGAAATATCCACCACATCTTGCTACTTCTTTAATATTCATGTGACAGCAGGGTACGTCTCAATTTTCAGTAGTCCTTGAATTCTGACAAAAAAAATTTCCAAGTCTAGGTCATGAATTCCTGCAAAGTTATATTTATTTCAGCCCATGGCATGACACATTTTTATCATATCAGTGATTTAAACCTCATTGTCTTTAGAACCTTTATAATATAATATCCAAAAGGGACATTCATCTAATAAAGCAGCCTATTTTATTCTTACATTTTCTGTTACTACCACTTAGATTCAGTTTATGTGCAGTACAGAAAACAGACCACTACTGAAAGAAAGAACAAAAGGCAAATCATTGTAAAATCTGAACTGCCAGAATTAGGCCGTCATGTTACAAAGTGGTAATTCTTTCTGACAGCCTCAGCTGTACCAATCATGACATTCGGCAAATTAGCCAGGCCAAGAACAAATAAAAAGAAGAAACAGGTGTGAAACCAACTTCCTGCCTCCCAGGATAAATACATTGTTCACTGAAGGGCAATGCACCTGCACTATTGTTTCTAGTTGGCAAAGGGGGGTGGGGGGAAGCTTTTAAGCAAATACACTTGAGACTTGATAAAGACAAGAGACTTCTCTATAATTTCAGTATAAATGGGCATTTTCTTTCATGATTGCTTTTAATAAGTTAACTCTTTGAGGAGACATTTAAACTGTAGTTTGAATAAATTATAGCTCTGCAAGGGAAGATGAAGTAAAACTGAACATAAGCCTTTTCTGCGCTTTTCAGAAAAATGAGAGAGACTTCACTGTTTCCTTTCTGATTATGATCTTTCTTCTTAAAGTCACCCTCGTGGCTGAATAGCACCTCAGTGGGGTTAGATGAAGGAGCCTGCTGCCATCATCATGCTGAGCCCTTGAAGGAATCCATTCCCAACCAGATGTACTATGCTGTGTTTATTTGTAGAAACCAGAAGAGATGTAGAAGAGTAGGAGACAAGAAGAGCAGCAAAAAGGCTGTAGTCTGCATAACTTAACTGAATAAGTTTGTTGCTCTGTCCCTAAGTTGTCCTTCTGCCTTGGTGCTTGGGAGCATTTGATTCATGATTTTTGTAATGGACAGAAAAAGGAATGGGAAAGTGAGAAACTGATTTAATTTTAAGAACAGCTCATTTCTACAAGACAAGAATCATGAACAGGTGAGACTGCTTTCTCGGATGTTTTCTCCACTGGTACAGATACGATTCTTGGACACATACTTTAATAAATCATTCTCTGCATGTGGGTAGATGCAGACCAGTACCATAACTGGAAGGCTGGTATCCCCTGATATCCATGTTTGCTGTAGGAAAGAGCAAGGAATAAGAGGGTTCAGCCTCCACTGATGATTAGGGGTTTTTTGTCCCTAGTGCAGATTGCTTGGCACCTCCACATTTAACTCTGCAATGGCAGAGATGAAGTGGGTGTGGAGTAACACACTGAATAGATATTTCCAAGGCACAGGACAGCTGTGAAACTGTTCCTGGGGCAGCTGCTGACCCTCACTGCCTTGTGGGGCAATAGCTCCTCCGGTGTTCTGGGACATACTGACATCTGCTGCTGTTTTACAGCAGCACCTGTGTCTGAGGAAGTGCAACAGGTTAAATTTCTGTCATTCTCATGAATCCCTGGGAAAAGGACAGGAAACAGTGGTTTCACAATTATGAGAATGGGAGAGGGTCTGAGGGGTAGATAAGGAGGCTTCTCATGTTGAACTCAGATTGTCCCCGAATTTGTTTGTAACATCATTTACAATGTGTTCTACTTGCTTTTGTTTGGTGCCTGGTTTGTGGTGATGTTACTCTGAGAGCTGACAAGGTCTGAGCACAACCGGTTCCTCACACACTCTGAACACAGACCAGTGAAACTGGAGGATGAAACTATTTCATAGAAATGTTTCTGTTCCTGAACAGTGGATTTGCTAAGTCAGCATTTCTGTGCAGGATCTCAGGATGTTTTATTAAAGTAAGTGGTGCCTCCTGGAAGATGAGTACCTCCTCAACCTTCTACTGCAGCCCTGTCATCCTTAACTACAAGGTTATCCCTGTGACAAAATGCTCAGGGAGATGGGCAGCTGTGCACTCTTTATGTCACATAGACCAACCTTAAATCCGAAACAATTTAGGGCCAGAGAAAGAAAGCTGTTTCTACATTGATGTAGAAGCAGTCTGTGATGCATTAGGCAGTGGGACTAGTATAGGTATCACTAGTAATTGGTGCTACTATTTGAATATTTTATAGATTAGGAACTGAGAACTACAGGACACCAGTGCTACTGTGGCAGTTTTCTCTAGATAAGGAGGAGAGCTGTAAAGGGGGAGACTGCAACAGCTTTACTTGAGGTATTATTCAGAATCAGTTGTACACTTGCAGTGAAGACTAGTGTTTGTTTGCACATGACTTTCTATTTATTTGTAATTATTTCTGTGAGAAATATGACAAGAAAAACCTTACTGAAGTTCTGTGAGTGAGCACAAGCACTTGCATCGTTTTAGCATCTGTCACCAAGCTCAGCTGATAATGGTGACTGCTATTATGGCATCTTCCTCCCCTCTACACAAGGCCATCTGGGATTTGTGTTATGTAAGAGGATTAGCATTTTTGCTTTCCTCTGTTATTTAAAGTATTTCTCAGAACTGCTTTTTGAATAATAATAACAACAACAATAATAATTGATCTGTTTATTGTGGGGCTTTCTGAAAGGAGAAGTTGGGAATTCTAAAGCTACTGCTCTTAAGGCGAACACCTGGCCTCACCATTTGGGTTTGAATGGGATTCACTTGAAACAGGATTTTTCAAGCTGTGGTGGATAGGACTGATGGAAGGCTGATATCACTGGATGAAATCAAGGGTAAAGCATAAATTAATGTGAATGGATCAGTTCCAGCAAGGAAACCATTGTAATTTCCGTTTCCTCTTCTCAGACGTGCTTATTCATCACAGTGGTTTTAGGGAAAACCTCAGCTTCAAATCCTATCTCATAAAATTATAATAGTGGCTGGTAACATTGCCTGTTAAGAGAGCCTGAAATGTATAATTTTCTGATCCTGTCTTGGGTTGCTTAATGATTTTCAAAGATTGAATTATTTAGGCTGAAATTTCTAATATTGAGGGTCTTCTTAAGACCAAAAATTTTGAAAAGTTCTAGTCAAAGAATGTACCTATTTTTCAGAACTTGATAAAAATAAATAATTTTTATCATGAAAAGAAAGTAGTTCTTAAGGCTTGTTGGTCAAATTCACGTAAACTGGAGCTAGGAGTATTGAAGGCAGGAAAAAATGTTTTTAGATTTGTGACAATTTCTGTGTTTTAAACAGCTGTATATTTGAAAAATATCCCTGTAATGGAACCCTAGTGTGACCACAGTTTTCAGGTTTGGGTCTTCATCTTTTCCTTAGAATAAATATATTAAAGAAATAAATAAATAGGTAAATTGTCATGGTAGACATTGTTTGAACAAACATTGTAACAATTAGCTCTTCTGACTGGAGATGTAGTAAAAGTAATAAGGGTGGTATACAAATCCCACTGTACTTAGTAAATTCATAGACTCCCACTGGAGAAATCTTGGACTGTAGCTAAAGACCCTAAGGACTCCATGGACATTGTCTATACTCCAGTCACCCACACAACTTGACAAGCCCATGCATGAGAAACATCTGCATCAGGACTTAGTATACACTAGGAAAGAGTACAGGACTGCTTCTGGTTGGGGTTTTTTTGTGTAAATGCTGCTCTCCTGCTGGTGTGGGAGCAGTCTGGTAAAAGCAGCAAGGAAAGGCCTCTGGGTGCTGGAGCTACAACTGAGAGAATAAGAATGGTAGAGTGAAGACAGTGATTTTGGGCCTGGGAACTCAGTACTGGCATTATCATGCTGGTGCTGGAGCTTGGATGGGAAACCTGTGGTGGAAGCAGTGATTGGCTGCAGCAAGAGATGGCAGCTGAGACTGGGTGAGGTTGGAGGCTAGTGCTGGAGCAAGGAGCTTGGGCAGGGGGACGGGGAGGGGGAGCAGCAGGTGGCAGCTCTGTGTGCATCAGCATTTACTTCCTTCAAGCCAAGAGAAAGTCAGAGAATCCTGAGCCCTATCATTTCTCTGCTGCCAGCAATTGCCATAAAAATCTGCTGCTATTAATGGCAAATACATCAGGCTGACTGTGCTGGGTCAGACCACCTAACACAATACCCTGTCTCCTCAGCAGTAATTGCCTGGGGGAGAGTACAAGAACAGACCCACAAAGTGTAGTTGATGCATTCTCAGCTACCAGTTTTTTCACTTAGAAGAAG
The DNA here is from genome assembly GCA_013399875.1 of Gymnorhina tibicen. Classification (NCBI taxonomy): domain Eukaryota; kingdom Metazoa; phylum Chordata; class Aves; order Passeriformes; family Artamidae; genus Gymnorhina; species Gymnorhina tibicen. The sequence goes on from VXAZ01008023.1 coordinate 759,383, forward strand.
TCTCTGCAGTAGATATAAATTCCTCCAGTAGCTGCTGACTCACAGAAAAGTAGTGTCACACAATGGCATTCCTTTCTTTTCAGCTGGCTTTGTAGAAGAGCCTTATGGAAGCACACACATAAGTAGATGTGCTGATGGTGTGTGCTGAAGCACAGGTGAGAGGAATCCTTCCTTGCTTCTTCTCCCTGGGCTTTCTTCCCACCTGCAGCTACACAATCACACGCTTGTTTTCCAGGAGGACTCAGCCCCAGTCAGTGCTGAAAGGAGACCTGACACCTGAGATGAACTGATGCAGCAGGATGGTCTGTGGTCTGCTACGGCCATCCCCAGAGTTAGAAATTTGGAATAGAGAAAAAAAATCTTGGGGTGAATCACTGGAATTTTCCCTGAGTGATTGGACTCTGTCACTACCCCAAAGACCTGCAGGCCTAGGGAAGTCATTTAAAGGTAGCCCTTTAGGGGTGGATGCTGTCAGTTAGATTAATCTCACCTTACTTTAGAGGTCTAAGCATCTGGATGTCTAATCCTAAATTAGTCATTATTGGCACCTGCTTTAGTTGATGAACACAGACACTTTCAGTGCATCTCTGTCTCTAACTTTGGGATGCAACTAATTTGGGGATGCTTGTTTCTCTCTAGTGATTGTAACAGGAACCTGAGACTCAGGGTATGTGAATGCCACCTTGCTCATCTTGCTTGAGACTATTCTGTGAAAAAATATTGAATTATTATATAGCTTGTTCCGTCAGAAAAAGATGGACAAAGAGATTGAAATAAGAAGATAAAAAGAACAAGGGTAAGGAAGTAAGTAAGCAAGAAGAGTAAATTATTTATCAAACAGCTGTACATCAAATGATTCCTGTGCATTCCATGTGCTGCGAAGTTGACTTTTGCAGCTGTAATCCTCTTTGGGTTTTGACTATATAAATAAACCTGTATAAAGTAAATATAAAATTATCTAGACAAAATTAGTCATAGATTTTTCCTTTTTTAATCCTCTCAGTGCTGTAAAAATAATCTGCTAGCAACATGTCTACATACTGTACAAGGTGAATTGCTTTGTTTATGATTCAAAGCTATTTACACAGTCATCTTTTTTTTTTTTAACATGGCTCTTATCTCATGAAGAAGATCCCAGTGGTCCAACTTTGCTTACTTTGTGGTAAGTCTCACAGGTAAGTGTGCTAAAATTTAGGCCATTTTCTGTCTTTTAGGAAGTCGTTTTCATAACTGATTAAATAAAAGAAGGAAATTAGAAACAAGGGAGAAGGAAGGACCCAGTAAATTAGGTGATTACAGGACTCAGTATATGCAAGGTGCAGGCTCATATTTCTGCTTTGAATCTGTTGGAGCAGAAATCTGAATCTAGAACTGCCCAGTGCAGAGGTGTATCTTCTCTTATTTGGGTTTCTTCCACACAAAACCTGAGTCTATTTTCTTCAGATGCAGCTTGAAAACTGTTAAAAAATAATTTATGGTAAGAAGACATTCTTGATTGGCAGCTAGATGAGAAAGTCATTCTTCATGAAGTACAGTGTCTGATCACCACCATGTAGATACCATAGGTTTTAAGAAAAATTGTCCCAGTTAAACTTCTTGTCAATTTTTGTCCAGTCTTCAAGTCAACCAGACAGGCTTGGTTTTTTTCACCCAGCCAATCTCCTGATTATGTTTTACCAATGCAGCAACATACATTTTAAACATAACCTGTAACAGAATCTTACTGAGTGAACAGAAAAAAAAAAGGAAAATGAGAAATTTATGTTAACAGCACTGCAGATATCAAAAGAATGTTATTCTTACTGCATTGTTTAGGCAGATATGCAGTTCAGTAATGCCTTCCTCTTCCCACCCGCGCTTTCTTGGAACAAAGTCATAATTCCTATTGGGCTTCAGATTTCAATTCTCTGCACTACAGAATTACATGGTTTTTCTGCACAGTGTGTTTTCAATATGAAACAGAGTATATTTTTGCTCTGTGAAACTTCCAAATTCTGTCTCCATGCTGGAGGAGTCATTTTGCATTGTGTTCCTGGTTGAATGCCTGAGAAAAACCGTATTCCTAGCTGAGAACTAGATTGCAAGGAAGCTAATCCTTTTATGTATGTACGTTCCTGCTTTCTCATTTCGGACATAGCGAGTATTGTTAAGAATCTTGGCATTTCTCTTTGCCTTGACTTTCCATGCATATCCATGTGCCAAATGTCATCAGAGAGTTTTTTTCCAGCTGTGTATTTTTATCATGTACTGATAGACCATTATAACAATGTGGTCATGATGTGGGGTACTGGAGTTTGGGCAGTGTGGCTCCAGAAGCCTATCATGGCATTTTTCAGTATGGATTTGAAAGAACTTTTTATTGCCTCTCTTCATCCTCAACTGGCCTCTTTTTCTTATAATCACACCACAAAGAGTAAGGTCAGCAAAAACATATGAGGAAGGTTTAACAAGCCGGTTCTTTGAGAATATATTCCAGGTTATAAATATATGAAACTTTACGTTTTTTGTTGTGAATGTGCTGCAGGGCTGGAGCCCAGCTGCTTTTGCTGAGGTCTGGGCATAAACGCTAATATTTTTCTTAACATTTTGCAAGAGACCATTGTCCAAATGCATTGTCCAAATAAGCCACAGGAGATATTAATGTGCAATCTGGTGAATTTTAGCATATATCTAGCATGCTAATATTGTATTTTAACATGCATACTCATATGTTTTTGGAAACTAAGCTTTCTTCTGTAGGAGGAAAAAAAGAATATAAGATAGCATTATGGGTAAAGGATTTCTTTTAAGACAGAAAGGTATACTTAACCAGATGTAAAACAATGACTGCGGCTGAAAATTTGTCACTGTTTTATTTCCCTTAATATCACACATAGGTTATTTATTGTCCCCTCTACGGCTGGTCAGGGTTGTGGTTTTCAGCCTGTGAAAACCATTACAGTAAGATTTTCTTTTTTGTAAGACCTAGCTCTCAATTAAAATCTATCTGATATGTTTGTGTGAGGAGTGAGAAGTGCAGGAACTAAATGAATAAGAAAGATTTTTCTTTTTATCAATTTGTAAATATGTCAAAATAACCTTAATAGCTTGAACGTGGTTATGGTCAAAAAGACTTATTCTGCTAATACAAGAAAAAGATTTTTTCTCTCTTTTTTTTTTTTTTAATATGACTAATACGAAATATTATTCCAAAATTTTATTCTGAAATTTTTCTTTTTCTGGTTTTGACATGCTAGCCCTTACTGATGAGAGATGTTTAAGCACATTTTTACCAAACTAAACATGACTTGCAAGACCTTCCTATCAGACAAGCAACAAAAATCCTTGCAAACCTGTATCTAGAATTGGGGTTGTAGGACACAGAAATCTACTATATAAATCCTCATTTTTAGTGAAAGTAACAATGAACTAATTCATATTTTTGGTGTTATAAACTCGAATTTGTATTATGTCTTGCATTATGCCTTATTCAAACTGTAAAATTTCACCTCTTTATCCCTATAGAAAAACAAATTATTAAAATATAACTTCCAGGTAGTTTTGATTTCAGGATATTGACATATGGTCAATTCTTCATTTGGTCTTTTATTTGCATGTTTACTTTTTCTCCCCCTATTGATTTGTATGTGATTTCAATCTGAAACTTGTCTGATGTGAAGTTCCAGCTACTGGGTTTTGTTTTGCCTTTCTTCTCTAAATAAATAGAACTGGATTTTCAAATTTAAAGAATACCTGGCATTTAAAGAATAATGAAAGAATAATTAAGATTATCACAGAATCACAGAATATTCTGAGTTGGAAAGGACCCACAAGGATCATCAAAGTCCAACTTCTGGCCTTGCACAGGACCAAGATGGGGATCACACCATGTGCCCAAGAGCATTGTCCAAATGCTTCTTGAACTCTGTCAGGCTGATGCTGTGACCACTTCCCTGAGGAGTGCCAGTTACAGTGTTCCAGTGCCCAGCCACCCTTTGTGTGAACATTTTCCTGGTATCCCACCTAAACCTCCCCTGACACAGCTTCAGGCCATTCCCTTGGATCCTGTCACTGGTCACCACAGAGAAGAGATCAGTGCCTGCCCCTCCTCTTCCCCTCATGAGGAAGTTGCAACTGCAATGAGGTCTCCCCTCAGTCTCCTCTTCTCCAGGCTGAACAAGACAGGTGACCCCAGCTGCTCCTCATACAACTTCCCCTCAAGGCCCTTCACCATCTTCACAGCCCTCCTTTGGATGTTCTCTAACAGCTTAATGTCTTATACTGCGCACCCAAAACTGACCCCAGGACTTGAGGTGAGGCTGCACCAGCCCAGAGTAGTGCAGATCATCTTTCATCCCTTCTGAGAAATGAAAGAGACTAAATGCTTGAATGAATCCTCTACAGTCTTTTCCAAAACCTCCTACTTACCTTATAGTCCTATAGATAATACAAAGCCCAAGAATTTATAAGTATTTGTTCCTAAGATTTGTTTTGTTTTCCGTGGCAAAATAAATCCTCTAATTTTTATGATGTCATTTCCATGTTTCAGATCATCTCACTGTCTCTTGCTGTATTTGTTTCCAATATACCTAATGTATGCCTTTTTTTTTTATATCGGAAATTTAAATCAGAAATCCCAAATATATTAGGGAACTATATTGCATTTATGCAATTGTCTGTGTCAACCGAACTATAATCTCAGTCAAATAATGGAATCCCTTTTGTTCTCATATATTGCCTTCCATAAAAATACATTGATGTAAAATCATAAATATTGTATAACTACAAATTAATTCTTGCTCAATGCTATCTACATATGTTTTCATTATTTAGCCCAGAATTAGTTTCAGGCCAGCTAGCTTGTGCTTATCCAGGTCATTTCATTTGCCCTTTTAAATATCGCCCCAACCTTTTCACTTACGCTTTCTCTGCTATTCAAAGATGTATCAAAACCCAGCAAGACCAGGAGTTGTTTTTCTTCCTCTTTCAGGATTCTTAATCGCAGGACTAAATGGACAGATTTAGATTTAATCCTGCAGCCAAGCGTTTCTTCAGTGACATGCTCCATATTTGCTTCCAAATTTGCTCCAAACAAACCCCAAATGTGGTTATTGCCCTTTTGTTTTTTCTGCCTTACTAACAGCTAGTGGAAAACATTTTTGAACAGCTACCAATCTAACTGAGAAAAAGTAGCAGGTGTATGCAGAGAAGCAGACAGAGGCAGAGCACAGGGAAACCACATTTGGTCACCAGGGGAGAGGGTGATCTCGGCACACTGGGCTGCTGAACCACTGCCAGTCTCTGGCAGGCATCACAGCAAAGGAGTATTTTAAGATGGATATGAAGGACAAGTAACTGAAGGAATCTGGGTCCCTGACTAAACATTTGCTGTGTTATATAACATCAAAGAAATACAAACTTGGACATGGAAGGGGCAGAACCAGTCCTTTTCACCTCTTCACCAAATTGTGGATAGTATCATTTTTGTTGAATCACTTAGCAACATGCTGGCTGACAAGTTTTTTGGGGTTTTTTGTTTTGTTTGTTTTTGTTTTGTTTTTCTTCCTTTTTAAAAAAAAATAGGCTTAAACCTCCTTTTGTTCAATTAGCATTTTTCAAGAGGAGCTGAGTTAGTTGAAGCAGATGGTTTATCTTTTTTGGTAGTGCTTCTAGTTGGACAAATGAGACTTATTTCTACATCTTCCTCTCTCTTGCAGTGCCTACAAAGTCATTCCACATTTTACGCACCGTGTTTTGACTTATTTAATGCAGGCGTACTTTCCCTGCAGTAAACATGATTACCCAAATACTTTAACTAGAGAGCTTCTGCTTTCCTCTCTGGTATAATTAGTCACACTGCACTCACACTGCATTTAAAGGGGGGAAAAAACCCACACATGGAGCATCTTGCAAATGTGCCTATAATCCCATACAGCTGCTTTCTTCACTTTATTCTTTTTTGACTGCTTATAGAACAAAATTGCTGCAGCTGGGCAGAAAACTGAGCAAAGTTGCAAAGGCACCTCTCCTTTCTTTTCTTTGTGGAATCCACCCATTCAGGTGTCTAGGGATAGCCCTTGATTAGCAATTACTTAACATGGGGCTAAGTTTTCTTGGATTCTAGCATTGAATAACTTGGCAGGATTTCTATTAGGTTTGAATTTCAAAGCCAAAAGAGTGATCTGAGATCGCATACTGGCAGTTCCACAGTGGTAATTTCCATGTTAAAAGAATACTTATCACCAGCACCACAGCGAAAGAGGCAGCTTTACACAGAAAGGGCCTCTTGTGAAATTAATTTGGTGTTTAGTTTATTAAGAAGCCAATTCCAAATGTTCTTTTTTTTAGTTTCTTGTAAAGAAAACTCTTTCTAATTCTGCCGATATTTTGAAGGCAAAGATTTGGTTGTTTAAAAAATGTTTACAAAAATTCTGCTGAACCTGTCTTTCATTTATGTGGCCAGCATGCTTTCTAATTCCTGCTTGCTACAAATGGAGCAGGAGATGGAAAAGGGAATGATCAGTGTAGATTCAGTAAGATATTGGCCAGATCAGTTTGGCTACTCTACATTCAGTAGGTAGCTTGTTTGACAGATTATTGATGGATTTACCATCAGTAAGCTTAAAAGAATATCTTGCTTGGCAAAAGAAATTTTAGATAAGGAAGGAAAAGTGCATTTGTTAAGAAAAGACCCCCAAAAGTTTATCCAGGTCTGTTGCATGTAATATAAAAGTAGAAATCTAATATAGGTCAGCTAGTCTCTGCTTATTTCTATCTATTAACTGTAAATGAACTTTTGGCAACTTGTTCAGATGTAGTCATCTAAAGTCAACTGAGATTAATTCCACCCTTTGGTTTTTTTTTTCCTCTATACTAACTTGTTATGTTGCCTCCAAGAGTCACACCTCCAAGAGTCAAATGTCTTGTCTGTTTGGACAGAGACCTCTTCTGACACAAGGCAATCTTGTCCCATGTGTTGGTACAGAGCTCTGTCCCCACAGAAGAAATAGGAGACCTTATCTTTCTTGAAGAGTTAGTGTGCCCTAAGGAAGCAGCAATCAACAAACATTAACTTGTGATCACAAGCACAGGAGCTGTATCTTCGATGGACGTGTTAGAGGAAGGGTAAAAGCTTCACGGAGAGCTCTCCATCTGCTACTAGAATCAGCAAGGGGACAGAGCGGAAAACATGCTAACACAGAATTCTCTCTAAGAAACATTTATTCTATGTATAAAAAAGGAAAAAGCTAAAAAGGATCAAACCTGGTTTATATCAGGCCTTCTTTAAGCTCTGGAAAAAAAAATGCATATCTGACTGCATTTGTCAATGCATACCTAATTCCTCATGGGCCATTCAAAAACAGACCACCTTCTAGAGTAACAGAGATTACTGCAACATGGATTACAGCCTTTTCACCTCTGAGGTGAATGTTAGTACAAAAAAGCAATACGCTGGACAAAATATGCAGGGAGCTAAATAGCTCTTCATTTGCTGCAGGAGATCATTTTATTTAGTGAGAAAGGAGCACATGAAATGGCAAAAGAAGAAATGAAAGTTTAAAAGGAAGAAGGGAGTGGGATTGGGATTGTCAGTTAAAAAAAATACAGCCCTGAGAAGCGGGGTCTGAGAAAAAGTCAGTGACTGAATCCTTTGCATTAATAAACAAGAAAACCTATCACATGATAGATAGACAGACAGATAGATGATCTTAAGAGTTTCTGACTTTGAGGAATGAGATTGCAAAGTTTCTGAACTACCTTCTTGTCATTTAAACAAAGGCTATTTTTCGTATATTTTAGAAGATAATTCAACTAGAAGAAATGCATAGCTATGGTAGATATAAATGTTTTTATATTATGCAGTGTTCAAAAAGATAAATGCAAATACATTTAGAAGATAAAAGTTTCATTAATTTAAAAGAACTACATTCAGAACATGGCAAACGATTATTTTGTAAGTACAATTTTATTAGTAGAGTTTCATTAATGGAATTATTATTTTCTTCTCCTGCCTGGTCCGTTCTTATAATCTTTCTCTATTTATCTATTTTGGAATTTTTTTCTTTTGGTTTGAAAAAGGTATCTGCTCATTCTCCACGTTTTCTCCAAAGCAGAAAACAAATCCAGTAAACATTAGGACTGAGCTCTCAACTCAACTCTGTAAAAGTAGAATCATAATTAGGCAAAGTTAGTTTGTCTGCTGCTGTGTGTAAACAAGTTGAATAACTTCATTATTTTCAAGCTTTGCCCCTACATTAGAATAATTCACACTACTTCAGGGAAATGACACCTGCTAATTAACCACAAGCAGACAAAGCACTTTTAACAGCCATAATCAGTCATTTTCTCCCGCAGTTTAAAAAAGATTAAAAAAAAAATCCACCAGAAAAAAACAAAACAGAACAAAATATTAAAAAAAAAGAAAAGAAGAAAAGATCAAAACCTTTGTGACAAGATGTTTCCATGAATCATCCTCTTGAGGAAACCTTCCTGTTGAAATAGATTCAAATATAAGTCACACATCTGTTCAGAATAGGAATTAAGTAAAGTCACATATATGCTCTGCTGTATTTTACAAACACCTGTTTGGGACTTAGCTCCAACTAAAAGTAGATATCTAAAGTGGTCAATATGCATAGTCAATATGTATTTATTGAATGATTTACTCTTAACAGAGGATTCTATAATAATGAACTTCCCGAAGTTCCCTCCCTCTCCATGGGCAAACTTTGCCTTTGCCTTACACATCAGCAGTGCAGATGACTGAACTTCAGTGGTGTGAATCACAACCTAAAAATCCTGTCCCTAAATAATTTACATTCAACATGCACAAGAGAAATAAAGTATTTGCAAAATGAAGTATTATTCGTATTCTGCAGTGAGAAGATGAAGCATGAAAAATGAATCTCCTACACATGGGTTTCACTGAAAGTCTGTGACGCAATGAGAAACAAATACCAAACTGCTGGTGTGCTGCTTCAGGAACACCATAGTTCTAACTATGCCTTTTCCTCCTCTGCTTTCACATTCTAACACCCTGCAGAATTGTTTCAATTGTACTTTTAGGAGTTCCTATAAATCCTGATTTCTCAATTCATTTGCAATAATTTAGAAAGTACTTTACATGTCCTGGTGGGCTACTGAATTAACTAAAACTGTGCTGATACTCTCCAGAACTGAGCCAAAAGGTCAAAACAGCAAAACCTTCTTGTTGTTCTCTCATTCACTCAATACCTCTGTTGAGCAGGGAAGATTTACTTTCCAAGACATACTAGGAAGAAAAACCTTAAGCTACAATTGGAAGACATATAAGAAAGTGGTTTCACGGTAATTGGTAGTAGGAAAACTAAATATAAAAATCACAAAAAACAGATATTGCAGTCTCATTTCTACAGTAGCATGGAGAAAAAAAAATGAACCCTACGGAAAAGCATTGAAATAGCAAAAGAAATTATGGAAATCCATTTAAGAAATTGGGATTGTGAATGTTATTCACAAAATAGAAGGGGACTCCAAGGACAAAGAAAAAAGTCACAACCTTTCCAGACATGTGCCAAGAGAAGTGAGCATGTTTAATATTTCCTTTATATGAGTAAGAACCAGGTAGACACTATTATAAGGAGATGCTGAACAGGCTGAAGGGCTACACAGTCTATTTCCCATCACACAACTTGGAGCATGTCAGGCAATTCCACTGTTAGACCTTACATCCTTTGACCTCACTGTCCATCTCCAGAAAGGCACTGATCTCCATCATTATTTTTCTAGGTATCTGCATACCTTTTAACAATCCTTGAGCCAAATTCGTACAATCTTTATCAAAAGATTTGTAATTTTCTAAACCACAGCTACAGCTATTGCCACAAAATTGTTATACACTTTGATCAGCTTCTGAAAGAGTTTACATGCTGTGCTTGCTTGAGATGACAGGAGACAGGAAGTTTTCACTAATCATTAAGAAAGAAGCTGTCAGGAAGTCTCACTCCAGATCACGTAAAAGATTCTTTGTAGTCTTTGCTTCGAGAAATTCTGGTATCTCCACTCTAAGGCTTTGTAATTGGGCATGTGAAACCTCTGCAGGTGAGAATAGTACATTTCCTTTCCACAGGGAAATTTCATGCAGATTGGCTGAGTGAGTAATGTTGGGCATGGCTATGTCGTTACCTTTTCCAGGAGAAGGTTATCAATTGCTACAGTCCTAGAACACTCCAGAGAACCTCATGCAAGACAGTACCAAAAAAGCAGCGTGTGAACCGAAGCCAACAGCGCTGTTCTAGGACCACAGAATGGGATGGCTGGTTCTCATTCATGAAAAATAGTGACCCAGACTTATCTTCATGTCTTGCAATCACCATATACTTACAAGACGACCACTTCTTCCTTGGTTGACTTTCTGTGAAGGAAGCCCTGTTGCTGAGGGAAAGAGAACTGATCTCCTGGATAGATATAAGACAGTGATAGCTTATGTTGTGGCACAGTGGATGATCAGGATTTTCTGGCATGTAGCAGTGTTGACTTCTACCTTTTCTCTACCAAAACATACGCAAAAGTATTCTTAAAATAACATTGCTTAGTCTGCAAAGTCCAAGTCCTGTGAATTCAGGGATCTCAACAGTACTTTTCCCCTATCTGTAAAGGTATTGAAAGTTACCATGAAAACTTACCCAATATTTAAAAGATATGTCAGAAACAGAATTAGGGATAAATACTCTTTTATTTGGCATTTCCTAACATTTAATTCATTTAACATTCAATACAATGCAAGTAACTTTCCTCTACTGTTGTTGTTTTTGTTGTGTGGTTTTGGTTTTTTTTTTGTAATTACAGACATGTACATGCACTTGCTTATGCTCATATAAATTTATAATACTGGGAAAAGGGAAGCTGTGTTTTCCGTCCCGTATGAAGAAATGTCTTGCTTGATTTGCTTCCCTGTAATGATTCTTGAAGAAGGTAAGTAAAATAAAAAGGCTAAAGACCTCATGAACTCTATGCTACACCTGTAATTACAATACTTCAGGGTTCTTAACCACACTGCAGAAGAATAAAAGGAAACTATCTCAACATAAGTACTCTTGGATGCATGCTAAATCTGTTCACTTTTTTCTTAGCCCACCACCTCCCACCAGCTGACCTAGTGAACAAGTCCTTTCTGACTTCAGAGGAATCTACATTTTAGCCATTCCAGCTGGGAACAAGCAAGGTTGTATGTTGCCATGGCAGCAGTTACCCTGAGAATGGGATAAGTAGAAAAGGTGGCAAAGGCAGCCAAAAATAACAAGTTATAAAGAAGTGGGATTCTGTTTATCTGCAGTTAGGTGGATGGGGTTAAGCCATCCACCTAAGCCCTGATGCTTAGAAGCCCTGGATACGAAAGTGTTTTAAACCCCAAGTGTCAGCATGGGATCTGTGGTGATGGGTTGCTAACTTAGGGGATCACAGGCATTTGACAAGATCTCATTTGTCCAGTCCACAGAGGATGCTCTCTTTCAGTTCACATACCAATTCTCCACTTACTACTTGGCACCATATAATGCAATGTGTTTCCTCTGTGATCGTCCTTGAGCGATATAAGCTCACTCAATTCCTAGAGAGTAGGCATCCTTGAGCAACAAGTGAGTATTACTATGTAAAAAGAGTTCAGAGAGATAGTAATTTTCTCTTTGGTTTCCCTGAGAGTTCATCACAAAATTGTTCCAGGTCTGCTTTGATGAAAAGAGTCGAGTCCTTGCAGGCAAAATGCTGGCAGCACACAGAATATTCATAGTTTCCATTTTTAATTCTGCACTTCCTGTTGCCTGTATTTGCTCTCAAGCCACTTCATTTAAATTATGAAATACAGCACATTTAAACAAGAAAGAAAATGGTCTACAGACTTGCAATCAATACTTGCAGCCAAACAAACCATGCAGCACAAAGCCCACTAAAGAGTTTGTGTGATGCTGGAATCACTGAGGGCTGTATAAAGTTTAAAGAATTGAACAAAATGTTTGTGACAGTTTGATATAGCCCACCTATTTGACATATGACCAATGTAGAATCCAAAGTGTGGTTGGCAAGGTAGATTCAATGAGGAAGTACAATTACTTATTTTATGAATTGTTATAATTATTTCCTCTTCCATTCTCTTCTGAGAAATCTGCAGTATCTTCTTCAGCAGAAGTTTGATGTGCTAGATAGGATGAGTAAGTGTTTTAGACATGGAATGGAAATGGCTACACACTTGTGTGTTCTTTCATATAATCAGAAATGAAATAATCAAGATTTATTTTCCTCTTGGCCATGTTAAGAGAGAGAGGTTAATGCATACAGTCCCTGAGTACTTCCATGTGTGTTCCCTTTTAGCTAAAATGCAATCACTGTTGCAGGTCACTGAACAGTGGTTACAATGTAAATTATTCGAGCCTTAAAAAATGAGATGACATTTGAAAAGTGTCACTGTTAATTTAAAAAAATACAATTGTTTTGACATTATTCCCACCCACACATGTCTAACTTTGTCCATCTACCTTTTTTAATCTTTCTTTTCTACCCTGGAGTAACTTTGTCATCCTCCTCAACTGCCACCTTCATTTAATGATGAAAGGAACAACAGAACATGCAAGTCCAAAGACTTATATGAAAAATATAACCCAGGTTCTACTGCAATAAAGAAATAACAATGTATAATGTGGAACAATGTCTGAACACTCATTTCTCTGAATAACCCACTTACATCAATCAGATTACTGCAGAGATTAAAAGAATAAAAAGAAGACCAATATTGTTTTAGAATTAATGTAATAATTTGGCTTTTAGACTTCTTTTGTGTTAATCTGACCAAACAGTTAGCAATGGGTTCCTTGGATTTCTGTGAAAGTTGCTGACTTGATCAGTTAAACTGGCTTAGTTCTTCCAGGGCTCATGGCAGGGACAATGCTTTTCATGGTGACTATGGAGTCTGTTCTCCCCAGAGCTTTATCAGCATTGGGAAAATCTTTTTCTCCTTGCTGAGCAGTGCCTGTGCTGGCAGAAAGATGAGGATGCACCAGATCAGGAGGTTACTGTGCTTGCCTGAGGAGATCCCACCCACAAAACAGCAGCAGAGCTGCCACGGCCCCACAGTTCTTTGAGACTGTAACCTAAATTGCCTTAGCAGATTGCTTCAAAACTCATTGCAAACATATTATCCATGTAGCAGGGTTTAATAAAATATCCACCCTTCTCCCTGTGCCCTGATCCCTGTGAAAAGAGCACAGGCACTGGAAGGGAGCTGGAGTGCTCCCAGACAGTCACACGGGAGTGCACCTGCCTTGCAGCTACCTATAGCCAGAGCTGCTGCAGGTTTGGGGTACAGTTGCTTCACTTAACTCAATGTTTCAGCTGTTTAAATCTCAGCAAGTCATACCTGTCACTTTTAAGAAAACAAAAATACTTAACTGTAATCAGAAAGAAATACTTCTAGACTGCAAGATGAGAAAGGCTGAGAAAAGTAATTTGGGATGAAATATCTTTCCACCGAGAATAAATTTGGCTGCACAGAAGCTGTATGAAGAGCCAGCCAAGTGTTGGGCATGGAACTTTAAGCTGCCCTTTGTAACTTATTATAAAATATTATAAATCTGTGTAGAATATAAGACTATCTGTTATGATTATATATTATGAATCAGTGCATAAGCTTTAATAGACATAGAGTTGCCTCATAAGACCTGAGCTTTGGCTGCTGGAACATTGTGTCCTCTCACATTGTTGTTTTTGAAGAACAATAATTGCTTAACGATATAGAGAGTCAAATGTGTGTGTAGCTTACATATTGACTCAAATAGTGCTTTACAAAGTCAAGATTCAGGTTTACAAGCACATAAGAAAATCACCAAACTTTTGCAGCCTTGTTTTATCCCTTTTGAATGTTTGGTGTTTTACAATTTCAGCTTCTCTGTGCACCTAACAGAAATTTGGTAATAATATATATTTTGTAGTTTCATCTTGGAAGGATAAACTTAAATATATTTGAAAAATTAATAGGCTATAACATTGTATTTAATTACTTGCTTTTGAAATAGTACAATGTTGTAGGACCTAGAAATTGAAATAAACCTTGGAAATACCTTACGTTGCTTTTTCAGATTCACTGTAATGAAGATAAAAATAAAACCAGAATATACTTCTGTGACAAAAGCCCCCAAATATAATGAGCCAAGAAATGTGACAACTTTTGTGCTCTCTGGTGTTGTAGAAGGACTTCAGATTCTTGAAAACCACGATAGCTTAGCAGTTAACAATTACGCGAATGCAGCCCAAGCCATTAGAACAATATAAACAAAGCAAGAAAGAGAGAATCCAGCAGTCACTGTCAACCCTTGCATGGATACAAAAGTGCAGGAAAGAAGCAATGCTTGAAAAGTATACTTGATTGATTTGTAAGAGCCTTTTTTTGCAGTTCTTTCAAAGAAACAGCATGTGTCTTTCTCAGGTATTTCTGGGTGCTCTGCTCTGTTGCTGAAGCATTAGCAGACTGACAACAATAAGCCTAGAGTGGATTCAAAATGCTGTTGTTTAAACATCCTCTATTCCTGTACATATTGCTCATTCTGCATGCTGGAAATTGAATACAATTCTCCTTTTCTTGAAAAGTGTGTTCTTAACATAAACTAGATGCCTGCTTTTCTGATTTGGAACATCTAAACTCTCACTTCATGAACAGTCATGAGTCAAAAACTGAAGAATATTATTGGCACGTTCTGAGTCATATTGCTATTTTAATAGCTACACATTACACTTGCACAGATTCTCACAAGAGAATGAATTACCTTCAGACAAAAAAAGAAAAAGGAAAAAATAAAAAGGAAAAAGAGGACAGAAAGAAAAAGGAAAAAACTCCATGGTAGATGTTTTCTTAATCTTCTAACTAAAACTTTATAAGAAATCTTTCTGAAAATATATTTTTGATTATTACTAGTCCATGGCCATTAAAATAAATGTGTCTAATGAATTTATAAAGGTTACACAGAATTTCATTTATCTGAATTTACAGTGCTTGGATACCAGGGAAGATCAAGGAATTCATATTGGTTATGTATAATGAGGTAATCAGGCTTTAATGAAAAGCAACAGTTATTAGATAATCAGTTCAGCCTGGTGACTATTGGTCTGTTATTGCAGGACAAGAAAAATTAAAGGGCACTTAAGGTATGGAAAAAAATGGCAGCCAGAAACTGATGTGCCTATAGGAGTCTCCAAACGACAGGCATTTAATAGCCCTTTATATGTTACTATAGCAACACACTTTGATAACTCATCTGCCCACACCATAGTAAAACAAGGGGCACAGGGCTCCTCGGAAAGTGCAATCTCCTTTAAGCAGATCTATAAGCATTGCAGATGAACAGAACTCTAAACATTCCTCCATGAATATTCATGAACTAAGTTGTTTTTTGTTGCCTGCCTAGTCAGCAGTCACAAAACACATGGTGTGTGTTGGCAGCATCTTGCCTAGGTAGAGGGCTATGGACTGAGGCAATGGCAGGAACCAGGACCTGTGAGGCTGACTGACATTTCCATCTGTAGCGAAGGCTGGTAATTAACAGGAAGGAGTGTGCCTGCAGCATTGCACCATCTGCTAGGGAAACGGCTCAATAAGAAAGGAGCTGGATATCATCTCAGTGGTGGCTCGATCTGGTTCCGACATGAGGCTGGGCATCTGTTAGCTGAGGAGATAGGCTATTAGGAAATTCGACTGGGAATGAACAACATGGAAAGAGCACTCTGACCTAGCCCATAAAAGCATCTCTTCAGAAATGGTGTCTTTTTATCTTACTTACACAAGTCTTCTGAAAATGGTTTGCTGAGGGACCATTATGGATCTGTTTGAAGTAACACAATGGTTTCAAAAATGCTGCTTAATTCCAACATGAAATTCTTGAAATCAGGATACAGCTGTCATCTTTTGACAATAGAGCTAATTTCAGAATGAGGATATGAGGTTAAATTCCTTCTTCTGTTGTTTGTTTTTTGGGGGCAGGAAAGAAAATTAACTTCTAACTATTGTACAGTTTAACTCTCGGAACACAGTAAATCTGGGATACCCAATGGAAAACATACAGAGATGAAAGCATAAATCTTTGCCATGTTTTAAAAGCAGAATTGCACAAAACACAACAGTCAGAAAGAACGTTAATGTATGTTCTCAGTGTGTATATATACATGTAGAAATATATATATATGTATATGAGTTTCATAAACTCTTTGCTCTGGTAGGAATTTCAGCAGTTTCTGTTTTGCAGAAAAAGACTTTCAGGATCGAGTGTTTTACTTCAGAGCATTGAAATAGGTTAGTTCTTTGTGTTGGGGACTGATCTATGTACCCAGCTATGAATTTAAAATATTCTGAGTGTAGATAATATTATTAAAGGCCTCTAAAGCATAATGAACAATAGTGTTTGTGGAAATGACAGTTTGATATTCCCCAGACCTCTGATAATGTACACATTCATCAAAATTTGGGTAAATGTCTCTGTTTTCATCTGCTGGCATTCTCAAAATTCTTTTGATGAGGAATGATCTTTCCACCCTTTTCCTCTTTTGCCACAGTGTGAGAGCAAATGTGCCCATGTAGGTGCAGCAACACGCTCTGTTGACGTCATCACTGGCTACGTTACATCAGTGGCACAAATCAGTTTGGGGCTGTGTTTTTGTACCCATGCAGTGCTCAGACACCTACTGAGTCGCTGTAACTTAGCAAGTTGAACATCCACAGGCGTCACTGTGTGCTTTATTTGCTGTCCATGGCAAGTGCAACACAATGTTTTAAAGCAACTCTCACTGACTGCAGGATAAAGAAACTGCAATTCCACTGCACTTGCAGACTCTGAAAGCCTGTACGGGTGCTGCAGCTTGGCTTTTGTTTGCTTGGACTGTGGTATCTTGGTTGTATGTCAGAGTCATGAGGGTGACTGTAGTCATCTGTGTGAGTTTTTCCAATCTTTGTCTACAGTCAGGGTACAGAGGTAGCATTCCAATAGACAGTTCTGGTCTTTCATGGGTCTGATGTGGCTTCATTTTGAATTTATGCCTGTTGTCTACCTTTTAAATTCCCATACTAAGTGCCATTCCCCTATAGACTTCATAGGATGCACAAATAATTGCTGAGAAAATGAGTTCACATCAAGAACCCAGGCAAATAAGCTGAATCCAGTAGAGATAAAAAATTTCTTATTATGGGAGATTAGAACATGGAAAAGAAAGATGGTATGTCTCAGAAAGTGACAGAGGTGTTTTCATAATTTTAGAGATGTATCTGACAAAAAAGAACAAAGTTTTACTTCCACGCATTTAGTATTTAGTTATTGCGGGTTTTTTCTTTTTTTTTTTCCTTCTGTTTCTCTACATAGATTTTAAACTCTTCTCTTTGCAAAAATAATTAGGTATTGTTTTCTGGAAACACTGATGAATATTTGGCTTTTACCCATAATAGGAACCAACTTTCCCCCACAGAGTGATGCAGCTGTATTTATATTTCAACTCCATCCCTTTCAAAGGGAAACAGAAGCCCTTTAGGGTCTACTCTCCTAGGGACTCAGGAATCAATTATGTGTAATGCAACTTTAACAAAAATTATCAGCACCCCATATACCTTTGTCAAAGTGTGTTCTGTGAAAGATTGGAAGGCCACAGTGTAGGTAGTGGATACAGTCAGAACATGCAGGCTTTCTGCTACTATTTCTGTCACTACCTTTTACAGGGAGCTGAGTCAATTAGAGTGCTCATGAGTAACTCTGCTCCTACAGAGCTTCCTACTCACAAAACTACATGTAACAATGCCCTTGTAGTAAAATCAACAGGCAACAGGAAAAAAAAAGTGAACTCAGGGGCTAATCAAGCAGAAATCACCATTGTCTGTCCTCAGCAATTGAAGGCTGACAATTGAAGGCTGATCTACAGCCAGTAAAATGGACAAAGCTTTTTTGGATTTTTGGGTGGGTATTTTTTGTTTTGTTTTTGGTTGATTTTTTTTTTGTTGTTTCCCAAATATCTATTTTCTTGACAGCAGGTTCCTCACTATTTCACTATTCAATCAAGGGCAATATGTCTTCAGTCAACAATTTTTTCATTTTTCTTTTCTTTGTGTGTGTGTATGTGTATAACACTGTTTTTAAAGCTCTTTGCAGCTGGTTGTCATCTGAATGACTGCCAATAGCCTCTGAGAGCACTACCCCCTCCAGAACACATAATTTGGCTCCCTGAGATTATTTACTAGTGAAAGCTCTGCATGCACAGAGTCAGTCAGATATGACTCTCAGAGGAAAGAGCTGGGTGTGGCATTTTGGGGAATTAGCTAATAGAGGACACAGAAATACTGTTTGGCAAGTGAGAAGATGTGTCCTGCTGTTGTCTGAAGCCACATGTGAAGGCAGGGTAGCCCAAGAAAACCCAGAGGAACATGAATTTCTGATCAGCAGTTCCTAAGACAATGAGTAGTGTAACTAAAACACAGCATAGCCTTTCAGGAAGAGGATTTTCTTGGAGATGGGGGAATAGAGAGATCAGTGATAGTGGAAAGGGAATGATGCAAATCCTTTTTAAATCCACAGAAGGGTTAATTGATTTCATTGGGCTTTCTCCTAGGTCTGAAATGTTTACCTTGCAGTGAAGATGATTTTAAATATACAGCTATAATTGTTTAGTTTGATATTAATTGAGAGTAAGTGGATTCAATCCCAGAAGATTTCAGCAATGCACTAAGTAAGAATTCATTTAGGTATCATTGCTACAAGGCTGAGATTCAGCACTGAGGTATTAAGCCCACACACATGTTCACACACAGTCCCAGCATCCAGCTCCTATCAGCAAACATGGTGTCTGACTCTGCCCAGTGAGATGGACCCAAAACCTTTGGGTCCTGACATCCTCTTCAGTGCAAAGCTTGAAAGCATTCTTCAGGGGAAAGATTCAGAGGTAACTTTAGAAGGCCAAAATGCCAATTTGCACTTTCCTGAACTGAAAGAAGAGCCATCTAAATACAGCAGCTAGTAGTGCACTGAGTTAACACAATAGGAAAAAAAAAGTTATTATTCATTATTTAAATTGAATTTGCACGTGAAATCCTTTCAAACTTATCCAAAGATGCTGAATCAACAGGACAAATGAGAATTTTGCTACCTCATTAATTCTATGATATAAATATTAAGAACAGATGACACCTGTAATTCCAGCTACACTGCCTGAAAGGGTTAAACACCTCTGCTTACCTAGTACACAAGCTCGGTTTTTCTAAAAACTTCCAAAAAATGGTGAGTTTAACCCAAAGGACGGGATGTGAGGAAACTTTGGGCAGCACAGGTTTGAGCTCCACATGAAGACTCACGGCAGAATGACAGACAGGTATGATTTCCCCAGGTTCGCACTGCACAGACAGGATGGGCACACATCCAAGACCAGGGGCTTTTCTTAAAACTCGGAAGACTGAATTCCTCTTAAGAAGAATAAAACCTTCTGAACTCTCCTTCCAAAAGCCTGCCTGCAGTTTGGCAGCGTGGCGTGGGCAGGGCTGTGCCGGAGGAAAGCCGCGGGGAGGAGGGAGCAGGCGGCATGGCAGGATGCTGCGGGTCTGCGATGCTTTGGCAGGGCTGCGTGGGGAGAGTTCGCACAGCACCTGCCCACATGCTGGCTGGCTCTAGCCAGTGTCATTAGCCATTCATTCCACAAGCATTAAAGTCAGCCATAAAATCATAAATTTAAAAAAAAAAAAACCAAGAAAAAGCAAGAAGCAAACCACAATGTAACAGAACAATGAAGGGACAGGGATCGTATTGTGCAAAACTTTAAAATACTTTAACTTCAGTGCTGAAGTTCAGCCCCTGCAGATGCAGAGAAACAGTCTGTGTGCATAAAGGCATTTAACTGTACAGAGAAGGTATCCATATATGTACAAAGCTTCCAGTACTAAAGAGGATGAAAAGGGGAGGAAATAGAAGCTGAAGGTTTACTGTATAGTGAGGACAAAATGCTCAAAGGCCACTGCATTTGGAACATGTTGAAGTCAGTGTGATTCTCAATATCCATAATGAAGAAGAGAGGGAGTTTTTGGTTTGTTTTGGCTTTTTTTTTTTGCTTGCCTCAGTCATAGTACTAATTATTTAGTGGTCTTTCAAACCTTTTGTAATCTCAACTTGAGAAAGCACTGAAAGATATTAATTCTTAGCCATGTGTCTCATAAATGAAGGCCATTCTGCTATACTTAATGACAAGGCTGAGGCAGCAAGATGTCATTTGCTTTTTTCTCGGTTTTTAAATTGCTTTCTAAATGAACTACAGCTGTGAGGGCCAGGTGCTGTGATCCCTTTAGAAAGATCAGGAAATGATGAAATCCAAAATTTCAAAGTGTGATGGATGTCAGCTCCCGATTTGGTGTGTGTGTGAGGTCACCCCCATGCACCTGGTGCTATCTCCACAGCAGAATCACTTTATTGTGGAAAAAAAAAAAAGATGCACATGTCGAGTGTAAGAGTAACAATATGAGATGCAGTTTATAATTATCCCTTTGTTTTCTCCTCATCAAGATGGAAATGACGGATATACAGTGTGTGTGTTTCTTGTTCTAGGTGCTGCAGAGTATATTAAAACAAGTTTTGAGTAAAATAACCAATATGGCTGGATGGTGAGATGAGCAGCCACCACACAGAGAATGCTATGTTAGAAAAATAAGAGCTCACTGTCTAACTTTACTCAATTAGAAATTGTAGTTGCGAGGTCAAGAACTCTATTAGCTAAATTTTATTTACAGAATATGGGCTTAGGAGGTGACTGAAGTGCACTATAGAAAACAATGCTTTTGTTGCAGCTACTCCAGGCTTTTTATATGACTCCACAATAACTCAAGAAGATTGGTTGAAACATTTTAAAGTGCACTGTTGAAATATTATTGCTGTCTTAACTGAAGAAATAGCTTAGCCCTAGAAAATCAGCCCCAGTAAGAGGGATGTTCTGTCAGGAAAGTGCACACAAAACATGGACACCAAAAGCCAGAGTCCTTCTCTCTGATACCCTCATTTCACATGTCACTGTGCTGCAGCAGCCACTGAAGATTCTGGGGTATTTGCAGACACTGCCAACTGCTTCCCCCATTGTCCTTCTTTTTGTGCAGTGGCCAAATTTCTCCTCTGAACCAGCACAAAGACTTATTCACACTGGCAATGCACCAAAACGATTCAGTCCACAATACATGAGATGTGTCAAATTCAGCCTCTGAGCTCCACAACTCCAACACAAATTAAACCATTCAGAGGCTGTATTCTCCATTCTGTAATGGCATGACATCTTCTGCTCAGTTTTAGTAGCAAAGAATTACAAAATCAAATAGCTCTATCCCAAGTTTTCCAGGGACGGGGATGCTTTTGTTGCAGATTAATCCTTCCAAAAATGAAGTTATACATTAAACACATCTAATTGCTGGATTCTATTAGAAATTCATTCGCCATTCTCAAAGCTCCTGCATTGTCAAGCTGGATTAGAGACTTTTCATGAGCAGGATTTTGACTTCCGGTACATTGTCATTCTTAGGTAAAGCATAGTCAAAGCAATGTGCAGTAATGTGAAGGAAAAATTAAATTACTGAATGTAAATGAAAACTTCAGAGCAGGGTCACCAGATCTTTGAAATGAATGATGAGGATGTTTTCTTCACAAAATGCTGTATTTATTACCTGTGGTGAAAATTCTTGGTTTGTTAGGAACTTCCCTGTGTTGATTACAGTAACATCACAGCATGTCAAAGAATTGTCTGCAAAACTCCAACTCAGATTAACAGTTTTAGGATTCTTGTAATAGGCCTAAATGAAGAACATTTACTTACTTCTTGTCTGCATTTTGAAAAGAGGAAGAGTTTTGAAACATCTATATTAGAAGTCGTGTTTGCATTGTTGAGAAAGCCGAACACTCTCTTTTTGCCTGACCCCATCAGCTTTTATGGTGTCAAATCAAGTGGTTGTCAAAAAAATGTCACATCACCTATCTCCTCAAAGATTTCAAAGGATCTATTGCCATGAACAAAGAACTACAAGGAGGTCTTCAGACTGAAGGACAGACAAGGGATTTTTCCTAAGTAAGAAGCAGTGAGTTATGGGTACAAATGTCTGAATTCCTGATATTAAAGCTATAAATTTAAGATTTTTTTTATTCAACAAAAGATTTAGACCCAGACTAGCTTCAAGACCTTCACATTTACAAAGAGATCATTTGGCCACTGAGACACATGACAAGCCTTGTTCTCAGATGCCTGCTCAGTTTGGGAGGAAATTTTCCTTAACAATTTTGTTGGTATTGGAATCAGAGATGCAAAGAGTGCATGAGGTTTTATGTCAGAGCAGTTCAACTATGCCCCCACCCAGCTGTTTTTTTTCAGGCACTTAGTTCCAGAAAAAGGGATCCTTAGATTCAACTGTTTGAATACTCATTTCATGGCAAATCACACTTTTAAAAGACAATAGTGCTATGCATAGGAATGCCTGAACAAGGCCTGAGTAGCATTTAAGAATGCTCATGAATAAATGAGAAAAATATTAAAATATTCAAACATATTTCCCCCTAAAATTTTCACAATGCATTTTGTGGAGAGCACCCTTTGACCGTGAGCTGTAACTCCTTGCTAGTGCAGAGGGCATTATTAAGTATTAGCAGGTTCAGGGCTGCTATCCACTAGATTCTGGTCTTTACAAAGTGTTTTGAGAGAAAAGACAAGAGATAGGCAAGAACAGACACTAAACAAAATCCCCAGATTGAGATGCTCCTGGATTATGGGGCTGTAAGTGTTACAAAACTCACTGCTCTGAAGATCAGTTTTGGAGATGCTTTTTTTTCTGTATCAAAGTCTACATCAAAACTCCAGATTGAGATTTCATGTGTTGGAAATCCAGATCCAAAGTCTGTGGTTTGAACCTATTTCTGGTTTTCTGTTGCTTCAGTATCCAGGAGACATTGTGAGAAAATAAACTCAGAGATACCTTGTGTAATGATAAAGTAATTAAAATTTTAAAAAAGGAAGGAGAAACTATAACTGCACCATCCTTCAGTCTGATTGGAGCAAATCAATTGTTAACCCCTGGGGAATCACTAATTTTTTCAACACAGCTGCAACAAAGCAGCTTTATCCATCCTCTTGCTTCTATTATTTAACAGCTTAATTGTAATTAAAATGAAAGGATTTTTAATGGTAAAAATTTCTTTAAAATTACCTGTATTAAATAATTTCAGCTATTTACTTTTCATCGTTAAAGTATTTTTGTCATATTACATTGTAATACAGCTTGACGTAGTAGGAGAGAAGAATCTTTTGTAGACAGGTTTGAATACATGGTTCCACAGATCAGCTATTTGTTAATTTTATGCAGGCTGTCTCCAGTTTCTGCATCTCACAGTTTGGGCACAACAGGAGGTGACACTGTTAACTGTTACTCTTTTCACTTACTTTTTTTCCCCTAGCTGAACATAAACATATCATTACACAGTTACACTACACTATATTTAGAGTTGATTTTTAACTATCTATTAGATAAAAAGATTTGAGCTGAGCTAAAATACCTGGAATGAACTAGGAAGGTCTAACAGAAAGATGCTACCCACAGAAATTCTGGTGCAAGTAAGGTATTTCAGTAATGCTATCTATTTCATTTGCTCCTGAGACTTCTCTGATGTGACGGGATAAACTGGCATTGGGTCACTGCTGAGGGCTCCCTACATGGCAAAGGAACTCAGCCATCAACAGCAAGTTCCTGAGCCTTTTTTTCTTCCTGAGGGCAGGGACTAAGTCTAAATTGTGAAATCTGTGAATGCTTTCTAAGTCTGACTTGGCATCCTGGAAGCATCAGAAGGGCATCTGGGTCTGCTTCTTGCATATGTCTCTCCAACATCTGGGTCCTGCAGAGAAAATACATGTCTCAGACCAGCAGGGAAGCTTTAGATATCCCAGCAGATCCCCCAGCTGGGATATTCATGGGATGAGACTCAAGTCCATGCTGTGGAGCACACTGGTTCTGCTGCATAATGCAACCTGGTAGCCTAAGTTTCTGCAAATGTGTCTAAATATAATCACTAAAATCTCAATGAGATTAAGTTATTGCTACTTTAACCCTGGCAAAAAACTTACCAGATATCACGTCCCACAGAACAGGTGCTCTGAACACTAAGATTTCCTCACAGCATCTTTATGGGATGGTATGATAGAAAAAGATGTAAGGAAGATGTTCATCCACCTCCCATTTGACAAATAAGTTAAAGAATTCACCTAAAAAGTCAATTTCTTTTCACATTTCATCTGAACATGATCTGAAACACAGATTCAAGTGTCAGTCATCAGCATCTGAGCTGCATGTTTGTGAACCAGGCTGGCCTATTCTTCACATGGATCTCTACCTCTGTATCCTGCAGGAATTTTTTTGCTTTTTAAAATTATAGGATACTCTGAAGTTGACACCTGAACCCTTCCACATACCAATTCAGTGCTGTAACTGCTGGTATAAAGATCTCTTCTGTTCTGTTCGTTTTTTTTTTTTTTTTTCATGAGAAAAAGATGTACCTGGTAAGTCATCTAACTCTGGAAGGCTGAGAGTGTTAAAATATAATCTATGTGTTCAAACAGCTCTCTATGCTCTTCCACATTTGGATGCAATATTTACAATAAGAAATGTGCATATACCACTTAAAAATGTAGCATTTGCCAGCAGTTCCCACATCTCTGTGAATATGGTACCTTTCCCCTGTATTTTGCATGAGAAGTATTAATACAGACTCATTATCATTGTGTGATAAGTCATTATCATTCAATGACTTATCCTTGGCTGCAATTCTCTGTTTATCCCTTGGGAAGGGAAACCAACTTTTTAATATACTTAGCAAATTTTTTTTGGAGGCCCGTTTCTTAGAGTGCAGAGGTTTTCTACATAAAACCTGAAAGCTATAAATAACTACATGGACCAAAGTAATCTCTAAAGTAATTGCATTAATTCAAATGAGGTCAGTTGAAGCATTAATTGGACTCTGTGATGCTTCAGTAATGTATCAGAGTAGTTCAAAAGGCAAGTCAAACACCCAAGATTAAATATCTTTCTTCGGGAAACAGAGACTAAATGGGGAAGCACCTATCCTGATGGTAACTGTTCTTCATATGTATTCAAGTTGTTATATACTGTTTTCTGCATATTCGGTCTTAAATACAGCATGGAAAGGAAGTGCTACAAACATTGCCTGTCTTAGACATCTGTGCTCCACTCAGAGTCAAAGTATCTGAGCATCCTTACACTGATCCTAAGACACCATGAGCAAAAAAAAAGAAATGCAGGCATTTACTTCTTATGCACAGATAACATGGTGCCTATTTTTTTAAATATTAGTTTAAGAATTGTTCTGCTTGTGAAAATGAACGTCCAATTTCAAGTCATTACTTGCATTTTAATTTCAATGCTGAGTGCTGCTTCACAAGTGTATTGCCTTCAGTGAGTTGTGCTGTCCCCATTCTAACATAATAATTAAGATATATATAGGAGATACAGCCCTGAACTGCGTCTGTGTTATGGCGTTGGTTTGTTTGGTTTTTTTTTAAGGCAGAACTCATCCATTATTTGAGTCATGGGCTACAAATGAAGGACAGGTGTGTTGTGTACAGGGGCAAATCTTTGTACTGCGAGCCAAGTTCTTGATGCAAAAAACATCATCAAACCGTTGAGTGATCTTTGTAGGAAAAGAAAAGGATGGCTGGATGCATGGCTGGCTGGCTAGCTGGGTAAGAAATGAACTAACACATTACTGATACTCTCACACTATACTGAACAGGAGATCAGTGCTCGAAGGGCTTCTAGACCATTTTTCTTCTTATTTCATTCTATGGAATCAAAGCAATAGGAAACTCTTGAAAGAAAGAAAATAAATATTTGCATCAGATTTAGCTGTCTTAAAGGATGAACATGCAAGTGAAGACGTCTGATTACACCCTAATGAGGGCTCTCCACTGCCACCCTGAGAGGAGGCCTGTTTGACATTTAAAGTCTACAGCATGAGCTAGTTGGTTACCAATAGTAGTGAGGGTGTTAGACAGTGGAATGCAGATACAAACTTAAACCATCAGATTTTCAGTGTAACTGTTGCAGGTCACATGGGTGGTAGATTCCAGTAGTCAGGGTAATATTTCTAGTCAATGTTTTATTTATTACTGGGGAAAACCCACAAACTTTGAAAGTATTTCTAATAGTATTCATACCCTGAATGTTGGAATATCATGTTCAATCAATGCCACGAAAGAAGAATGCTTCTTCTGGAAATAGACATCCTCAGGGAATATACATCTGATTTGTAGAACTCTTGCATGATCAGAAAGTTTGTTAAGAAAGATTAATATGTTTCATTCTGGCACAGAAACATTGCTGAGTAGAGAATAGGAGGTATATCCTACTGTACTTTGGCATAAAAGCTGCTATCCTGCAGGATCCCATAATATGTCACTATGAACAGAGGTAGTAGGATCCATAGATGTAGAAATTATTGAGGTATGACTTCTGTTTATGAGCCTGGATTTTTTTAAATATCTTACATGTTTTGGAAGTAAAAAAGAACCAAGCAGGGGAGGAGAATGTAAGATTTATCAGCTCAGGTTTCAAATAAACAAGTCATTTTAGTCATCCTGAATACTTTAGTACCAACAAGGGCCCCATTGTTTCCCGTCACAAATTTTGGAAGCACCACCTCTAGGAACTTTCAAGAATCTCTTGCGCCTTTTGTGTGATGAAGCAATTGTAAAAACACCACTGCATTTCTGTTTTGCTACAGCAATTATTTGCCCTAAATCCACGCCTCCCACAACACTGGTGTTATTGGTACCTCATGTCCACGTATTGAAGGTGCTGTGTATACCCATGAGATACAATGTCAAATAATGAGCAGAATTCAGTGTTAGGAAAATTATGGCAGAAACCATAGTGGAGACACTGTTTCAGGACAAATGAAAATATTATGATAATGCATAATTCAACTATCTTCCTCTTTAACTATTATGCCACTATGGAAAAAAACCCAAAACAACACGCTAGCTAAAAAAGTCCAAGATACTATAGACATTATTGTAGTTGCCATGGTATGTATACTGCTGAAACTTCCTGTTCAGTGATTGCCTTCTTTATAATGGAGATTTTAAACGGAGTTAGGTATGGAATAAAAAATAATCTACGGCTAATTTAGCCACTCAGGCAGGGCTAGAAATCTCCTGTTTCAGGCTGCAGTGGGAGGTAACTTGCCACAATATGAGCTGAATGGAACTCTGCAAAGTCTCTGCTTCAGTGACTCCTGGAAGAGACAAAAGCTGTGTGGAAATTCAGAGGGGAGCACAAAGCAGGCAAAAGGGAGGGGAGGAGAGCACAAAAACACACTTGCCAGCAGGAACAGACTGGAATTTAATAGAGGATTGTTCTCTTCCTACTGTTCAAAAGGAACTCTTGGAATTTGTGTTAGCTGCTTTAAAACCCAGCTACTGTCTCCTGGTATAGGAAGAAGAGCAGAACTCAGGGGATGGAAGGCCAGCAACCCCTGTATGCTTTTTGGCTGACTGCAGAGCTCTGAAACAATGAAACATATATCAATACAAACAGTCAAATCACCGTGTGCTGCCTTGGGACACTGCAAGACTATTTTCATGGGTTTTGTCACCAAAGAAGAGTTCATACGAGGCATTTGATGCTTAAACAAACATTCAGAAAACTGATTTGAAGTGCAGTATTTTATTAAACAAATAAGTAGACAGATCAATCCAAAAGCCAGGCCGCATTCTGCTGACCCTGAAGAAATGACAGAGAATTCCCCAAAATGCAAGCTTTGCTCCCTGCCTGCTGGTACCTTTCAGAACACATCAGAGGCAGGAACGAGCCGAAAAGAAAACTAACTTTATGCAGAAACTGAATTATTCTAGGATGCAAGTGAGACCGGGATATGGTTATGAGTTGTCCCAACCCCTAGCCTGAGAATAATATGCAGGTATGTGCATGTGTACCCTCTATGTGAAATCTTTACTTCTAAACTACCATAACGGCTCTCCCATTTTCACAAAACATCTAACTATAGCCCAGTGTTTGGAGCTATAACTCTTTTCATCAGGAAATGGCAAAACCAAACTTGTGCAGATGAAGATAACAAGTACCTGAGCACAGGGAAAACTCAGAGCTGGGGGCAGAAGAGAAAGATAGAGAATGACAATTTCTTTACATTTTTTACCCATTTTATATGATACTTACTTCAAGTAGGTTTGCTTGCTATGAATATACAAGGAGATTGCTGATCTTAAACTGATTGTTACCCCAGTGAAAAGAACGAAAAGGCCCCAAAACCAAAAAGGTGAGGCTTTGCCGTCTCAAAGATGGTTTGTTTCTTTTATGGCAATATAGGCTAATTGTGCTTTTTATAGTACTCTTCTGCACTCTTCTGCAAGTTTTTAACAGATCTATAACTCTGATAATAAATTGTCTATTCAGTGTGTATTGAGAAATATATAACATGTTGCAACTTTATATATATAAAAATATATATATATTTTGTATATACAATAAAATAGTATTTTTCATTTTCCACTTCTTTTTTCTTGACCTGATTACATTAATTTCTAAATGGTTTTTAATTTTATTTTAAATGATAAAAATTCAGAAGAATGTACCAATTTAAAATCTGGAAGATGAAATTCATTTATCATTATAGAAAATAGCAATCGGCTCAACTGAACAAAAATAACTCAGGCAGTTAGCTCTCACCAGCTTGCACACTCTACTGATATATTCCGTTTACTACTTTATATCCATCTGCCAAACCCACCTGGGTTTCAGATGGGACATATTCTAGCTCTGTTAATGATAAGCTTCACTCTATTCCCTATGTCATCCCCTCAACACTTTCTAAAAAAAAAAAGACAAAAAATATACAGTGCGTATTGTGCCATGGTGTATTGATCTAAATGTTACATTAAGTGAAGAGCATATTAAGAAATATGTCAGAGAGTTTCCTTCTTGTTATGACCCCCACAATGAGTCAGGCAGAAGTCATAAAATCTACAGTTAAAAGGCAAAAATAGGTGGGTTCTGGGTAAAGCAGAGTCATATTTGTTTTTATGAGGTACCTTTCACAATGAGATTATCTCTAAGCACTTACAGAAATACTGCAAATGCTACTATTTCAGTGGCTGAGTTGTAGAAATATATAAGGCCTGCTGGAATTGGAAATAACAATTACCAGTTTAACAAGCTCCTTTGTGGGGTTTACAGGAAGCTTCAGGTCTGCACAGAGGCCATACAGAGGCAGTGACATCTCACAATGTGAAGGATTATTTTGTCCTCACCTTTCTTAAAGGCCCTAATGATCCAGAAGCCTTTACCCTGATGAGCAGAGCACACAATCAGTATTTGTCAGGGAGTGGGTAGGTGAGAAATGCACCCTCACTGCTCTGGGGAAAAAAATCTATATAGTCTTCCTCCTGTCTGTGGCTTGTTGCATCTCCAGTCTTTTTGCAGGAAACAGAACTTGATGAGCTATTGATAAGCCTGTCACAATCTACAGCAGAATGAAGATAACCAGCTGGTGGCACTACCTTAAGGACAAAGGTAAATTGGCATGGAACTGAGTAGTTCTTTGATCATTGCTACAGAAACACAGACAGTAAGGTACTGTTTTGTTTAAAAGAAACCCTGCTCAGTGGTGGAAAACACCCTCTTCCATTTTTGAACACTGCAACACAAGGGCTGGACACAGGAAACCCATGTCCTCTAAAACACCCCAGCCCTGCCCAGGAGATAATGAGTCAGTCTAATGACAGCAGCGTAATACACTTAATGGTTTAACTGAGTTATTCCCACTGTGTGTTTTCATATATTAGTGAACATTATAGGTGATAATTTTTCAAGAAATACAATTGCACCAAGCCTTCTTGATGCAACTTTCACAAGGTTGTCCCCTTTTTCAGGCAAAGGTGGCTTTTTGTCAGCCTTCAGTGACCGAAAGCTCTCACCAGCCTAAGTCCAACAGTTTCCTATAGCTAACAGTCAGACTTCCTTCACAAACTCAAGGACTGAAATGGCATTATTTTTAGATATTTCAGGTAATTGACTTTTGGCCTTTTTAGTTTGCATTCTGACACTGACCTGAGCATTGAGTAGTTCTAGAAACCATTTCTGTGTTAAACGAAGAGTGAAAGAAAGTAATGGTATTTTCACTAGATCCCCAAATCAGTCTCAGTGCAAAGGAGACACCTCTAACAGCTGAAGATGAGTGGTATTATTAACTGCAAACTTCTCTGTTAGAGCTAATTTTCCAGTCTTCCTGGAGAAGATCAGTTGTAAATGCATCCCTCTCCAAGCACCTGCACAGGATGTGGGCACACTCAAGGACAGGAAGGCTTTCTGTTCCCCTAATATGCAGGTGTGCGCAATGTCAAGCATCAGCTCTACTTTTTCAGGATCATTTCATAATGCATACACAGTACAGTTTTGCTGGATGTCAGCATTCTGAAACTGTTTTCTCACTGACAGAGATGGGGAAATACAAAAGTATGTGGACAGCTCTGGTGGACAGTTACTTTACAGATCTTTCAAGATGGGGATTATTTGTGTTCTTGCTGCATTCTCCAAACCACATCCACAAAGTCTCCTCCAAAGAAAGGAGGGTTAGGTGAGAAAACTGTGTATTGCATTTAAATGTGGCTGAGGAAGTTATTTTTGTCTAATTCATAGGAACATGACCCGAATAATGAGAAAAAAGGCAGCAGTTGTTGGCTCACGATTTTCCAGGTCATTGCTTATTTTGGTATTTCATAGGATAATTGTGGACTTCCCTCCATGAACAAAATGAGTTAGTTTCAGAGAGAGGTAAGATCAGGTTAATACTCAAATAAATAGAGGGAAGTGAAACAGTGAAAAATATGAGGCAGAGACGTTAAGCACATTTAAAGTCATATGCAATTAGTAATTATAAGATACAATAAAACAGAAGTAAGGATTGTACCATATATTATTTATGTGGTTGTGTGTAATTTCTTCTAATCTTGATACTAGTGTTTGGGGTCTACTTCTTTCTTTAATCCTGTGAAAAATGGAATTTCATCCTTTCCAATGGCTCATATCCAATCTTCCACATGTGAGGACCCTTAAGTAAATATAGCTGTATATTATAAAAATAATGCATTTAGAAGTGAAATATAATGCTATTTAGACATTCATTTATTGCTATATTTATGATGCTTCTATATTTGTTTACTTATATCTTAATTATGTAAGTCAGGGGTGGTCTAATCCTAGCAGCAATGAGGGCCAGATGGAGATTTTTTACCCTCCAACTGAGCATGTGACATTCCTCCCCTCACAGCTGCAGCCTGACACAGACGTTTGGCTGGTGCTGCTGCTGCCAGAGAAAGGAGATATTTTTGAGGAGGTGAGGGAGAGTGTCCACACTCCCTCCCACAGGTGACATTGGCAGTTTTGCTCCATGTGTTGAGTGTGTTGTGAGCAGGAGATGGCTGTCAGCTGTTTGCACTGCTTTTGATGCATGAATAGCTACCTTTCCTCCTTTCCAGGGGAAACGCTCTGCACTGGAAGGGGTTGTTCAGTGGTCCACCATATAACCGAGACAATAAGACCAGAAGTCTTTCCTAAAAATATTGCATTAGAAGACTGTGAGCTGAGTGTATTTTGCTTAGAGCTACACTGAAACTGAGGAAGCTCTCTTAAAACACAACATAACAAACCAAAACAGTATAAATATAACTTTTCTTGAGGAAATCAGTTTTCTTCCAACAAGGTATAACACAGAAAAATTGTGATATGCTATTGATGTTTTAAAATAGGAATTTTCAACTCAGAACCCCAGGTTTATTCAGATTTTAATACTACATTAAGAGGGAGGAATTTTTCCACCTGTGTTGAAAAAGAGGAAATACTCTGAATTTTATATTTCTCTTCCTGGTTCAGCAAAACTGCTTTGTCCTGACAATGTGGTGGAAAGAGTGAACAGCTGTTGTCAGAGATGTTTTAGGGCTTTAAGTCCCTACTTGAAGAAAAGTCTCCTTTAAATCTAACATTTATATATTTTGATATATATTTATGGAATAGCTCAATCTCTCCAGTTGTAAAGCTTGAACAGGGATGAGAATAAAACCAGATGAAGGCTTCCAGATATAACTCCCTCCAAAACGCTTTGAAAATACCTGCCAAAAATCTGAAACAACCCATTCTGAAGTCCTGAGAAGGTTCCTGAGCATCATTTCATCTCCCTGAGAGGTGACTCATCTCTGGCATGGATTATCTACTACTACCTAGAAAAAGGTAGAATTTTATCAGAGAAGGGGAATCATCCCAATTTACCTTTGGTTTGGCAGTGAAACTGTAACAACCATAAATCACTCCCAGCTGTCCCTGGGATCACCCCTTCAGCGCATCACTGTAGGGAAGGCAACAAGTTCTGCAGCAATCAATCCCTTTTATATCTCTCCACAGACACATAGGCATCATATTGGAGCTCAAACTGTGTTGCTGGCTGAGAAAAGATGATTGGTAAATCAAATTCTAAATGAAATCACTCAAATGATATCCACTGCCCTCACTTTTGCTGAAATCCTTCGTTCATCTCTTAACCCATGCATGTATGTAACCCAGCAGCTTCTTCCTAATCTTCCTAACCTCTTTCTACCACCAATATTCGTTCCTCTGCGTGCCATCACTCTCATTGCATGACCCATAAATTGCCTCTCAGTATTTGTTTTTTATCTGTGGTCCTTTATATGGTCTTTGTTGGGTGTAGCCTCTGTTCAGAGTGTGTTTACCTCAGGCATTGGACATGCTCATTTGCAGGATCGTTATTTTCTTGCTCTGTGAATGCTTTTTCTGATTCCTACCCTACGGTACTTTCTGGGCTGAATGGATCTCTGGCTGTCAGTGATCAAAGCTGTCAGTTGCTGTTTATTTCCTCACCTCTTCAATTTGGCTCCTGGGAGGATGTTTCAACAGACGTTTTAGAGAGACAGAAAAAACCAATATCCTATTAAACTAATGACCCTTGGCTATGCTGTCTACAAATGAATGCAGGCACAGACAATTGCCCAGTTTTCTACTGAGGGTCTGTGCACAACAGTCTTATGTGTGTTTTCTAGCTATAAAATGTATGTGTGTAAAACTTCTAGAAAAAAAGTATAATTTCCATTTAACAGTAATTATTCCAGTGTAACTATGGCACTCCACTAATAGCTTTCTGGTTATTAAGAATATTAATAAAGTTCATGTTCAGATTTTCTGGTAGAGAGCACTGCTGGCTCTTCTGTTTACTCTTTTCTGAGGGCTTCTGTAAAGAACATCTGAAGCCTTTTTATAACAGTTGCTTTTTAACAAAATCAAAAGTCTGGAATAAATTTATTGTGACTAGCTATTAGCAAAAAAGATTTTCTATTCAGAGCAGCAATGGCTTCTTTCTTTAGATAAACATAGCTGTAATGTGTCACAGATTGAAGTGTATCGTCAGGTCCTGTGACCACGGTGATAATCACAGATATTCCTGGTGTTGGTACCAAAAATATTTTTTCTGTTACCAGCCTGCTATTGAATTCCTCATATTTAATACACTTGAATTAAGCACACTTTCTAGGAGGAAATCTTTAAAGTTTTTATTTTAATGTTCTGGTTGAGGGACCATGGAGACCATGACAGAGAAGAAAATAGAAGTGGAGAGAGCTTGTGGGCATTGGAAACAGAAAGTTAAAGAACTTTGTTTCATCCATGCTGAACAGAATAGATGAGCAGAGATACACGAAGAGCTGCTCAGGATGAGGTTTTAGTGTGAACAGAAGGAGAGGGGTCTGAAGCAAAGACGTGGTCTTTGCATAGGAAGAGCTGTTGAATATTTGTTTGAATTAGGTGGTGAGGTGAGGTGAGGTGAGGTGTGAGGTGAGGTGAGGTGAGAAAGAAGGGGATCCATATTGATTTGTTGGACTCTAGAGTAATATGAAGGTGGCAGCACTTGGACTCTCTAGGGGAAAAAAGTAACACAGGAAGAATAAAAAGTTTAAGAGAAGAAATATAAGAAATACAGTAATGGAAGCCCAGCAATGTTAAGATTTAAAGAAAGAGAATCATCAGTTAATAGAAAGGCAAGGGCTTACACCGGGTCAAGGGCAGGCTCAGAACAAAATACAACAGTGGAGTTTTGGCTACAAAGTCAACACAACTAGAAACTTTGTTTAGATCAGACGTGGTAGAATGCAAGGAATGAGCAGAGAAGAAAAGGAGAAAGGAACCTGGAAGTAAAAGAAAATACAGTGAGAACAAATCTTCACAATTAACTTTAAGAATATATTCAGCAAATTTAAAAATAAAATGAGGCAGTAAGAATAACACTTGGAGAAGCAAGGGAGTTCACTTGATAGTTTTTAAATTATTAAGCAAGGAGAAACAGAAGAATGTTTTTATTGTGAAGGGGAGGAAGTACAAGGTAGAGAGAAAGAGACTATCATAAAGTAGTGAAGGATGAGAACAGCTATGCTGGA
Source organism: Gymnorhina tibicen (assembly GCA_013399875.1). Classification (NCBI taxonomy): domain Eukaryota; kingdom Metazoa; phylum Chordata; class Aves; order Passeriformes; family Artamidae; genus Gymnorhina; species Gymnorhina tibicen. The sequence goes on from VXAZ01008023.1 coordinate 793,880, forward strand.
AAATATAGCCAAGTTCAAAACCTTGCTGATTCTATGATTCTGAAAAATGATCATGCAGAGGCACAGGAATGGAAATGTGAGGAGCTGAGGTAGAAAAGGCTGGGAGAACACAAAACAAAGTTTTCTATCTGTGACTGAAAAAACATAGGGACTGTGATTGAAGAGAAAAGGAAAGGAAGGAGGAGCTCAAATCATACGATGTTTGTAGATTTTGCAAATCACCCAACTATCACTGGGCAAGGAAGGCAAGAAAGCTTTCTTGTGAGAGCTCATTCCTCATAGCTCTAATTGTGTGATACAAAATACACAGCACAGAAACTAAGCAAAACACTGTGAACTATAATAACTCTTAGGAACATGGAGAAAACAGCAGGTTGATAAAACCTATCAAGAGCTTGTGAAGGTGATCTGACTATTATCCTTGTTTGGATAAATGTGCTATTAAAATGTGTATTAAAATATAAAACACAGGCCATTATTCACTGTTTCCAAGGCACTCTTCATATGGAAAAGCAAATGAGAGATCATGAGAATGGTTTTAGCATTATTGTTGATTCATGCCAAATAACGTTTCTAATCTGTGCGTAGAGCTATTATTATTGAAACAAATCATCTATCCTCTTGAGCACAGTACTGCTTTGTTTAACTTCAAATTATGTCCTTTACCTACCACTGTTGTGCACCCTTCTTTTAACAGGGTTTCTTTTGGCCTTTGTTTGTTCCTTGTTTGTTGAGCAATAGATTGATATGCTTGCAGGGAATGGAAGAAAGATGTGCTGCTGTACAGTACTAGCATCCACCCTGTGGTATTTTGAACACACTGGAAATACCAGCTAATGATAAAAGGCTGTGATTAAATCTTTCAGGGCTGCAAGGGTGAATGACATCACTGAGAAGAAAAAAACAACCTTCCTCTAAATCACAACAGAAAACTACAAGGGAGGAATATGGTAAAAGATTCTGTACCTTCATCTGTATGCATTGTATGTATAGGAGGTAACGCTTAAAATGTTAGTAGCATTTGGCCTAAGCATTTACCAAGCAAAGATGCTTCTGAGACTTTCTGCAGCTGGTTACCATTTTAACAGAGGAATATTTTATATAATAGCCTTGTGTTCTTCACACAAAGGGCACTAATTATGCAGCAGAGATAAATAAAGCAGCTCAGATAAGGAACATATCAAATTCATATCCTGTGCTACCTCAAAAATCTGATAGGAGGTTGAATTTGTTTCCATGATGCAGATCATGGTTACAGAAAGCTTTTACCTCTTTTCTAAACAGAGTTAGGGCACAGGTACATGACAAAAGTTACAGCAAGGCAAGCTGTGGTATTATTTTAAAGTAATTGTCTTCCATCGTTGTTGTTTCAGTGAATGCTTTGGTGCAAAATATTGCAACAGAGCAAAGATAAAAGAGATTATCCAGCTTTACTGAAGGGTAGGGGTAAAATCTTTTGTATACAGGTAATTCTCACAGATTAGATGGATTTTATGAGCTTCTTCTCAGGAACATAGTTGTTTGCCCATACCATCAGACTCCTCTTCTGCTAGTGTCAACATTACATCTGCATTTTCTTTTTGTGTTGAAAATAAAAAAGAATCCAAAAGGGAATAAAATCATAAGACCCTTTAGAATAACATAGTTGTTAACACTCACTTAAGCAATAAAACTGTAGAAGGTGGCTCATTAGGATCTCAGACTACATGGCTATTCTGTTACCAATGGCACTCCTAATTAGCACAATGTTTCTTCTGAAGTGGCCTGTTGGGCTGGAGAAGAGGATTAATCCACAGAGGCTTTCTGAGCTCATTCTGGGCTGTGTTTGCTTGTTTGATCTGGGTCTCGATGACACAAAAATCCAATGAGGTACATGCTTCATCTGGGACTCAGCACTCTAGGCCTCCTATAAGATACACAGTGTGGACATGAACCATCATCTGTCTGTAATTTGAGAATCTTTCTGCAAACTTATTGCAAATAGGGTTTGTCTAAGAACTCTTACAGTGCAGATTTAATATCTCCAAATCCCAGGGAAGAAGGTTTGTTTTGGGATACAATGCAGCACTGATAAGAGTGATTTAGAGCAATATAAAGCTTTCCAAGCTGGATCAGACTTGTGGCAGTGTTCACTCTGTCCCTGCTCTCCATGGCCCTACATCCAGAGGACAGCACAACAAGTCCCACAGTGGGCAGCAAATCATCCACACACTTAGGAAATTCTCTTATCTTCATTCTTAATAGTTGAAAGTTGGCTTAAATTCCTGAACATGAGGTTTACATTCCTTCCCATCATCTATTTTTAGCTTTTACTATTATAACTCTCTGTATTCTCAGTATTCCTATAAATGTCCAGTTCCTCACTAACTTTTGGTAAAGTCCTGGCCTTAGTAGTATCTATTGTCAGTGATTTAGGAAGTTTAATTGCACATTCTCTGTTTTTCTTCCTTTCATACATTTTCAATTGGCTTCATTCAAATTTAATCAAGTGCGCTAATCTGCCACTGTATTATTTTAGGGCAGCTTATCCTTTGTGAAATTCTTCACTGTTCCCCCTGGATTTGAATAAAACCTAAACAAATTCATGCTATCTGCAAATGTTACTATCTTTCTGCTTGACTCCATTTCTGGGTAATTAATAGATACATTAAATTATCTCTGCACGTCTGATGCAGCCTTAGTACTTTCTTTCACTAATTATTGTCATGCCTCTCCTTTCTGACTCTTAGCTAATTTTGGGAATGTAACAATACTGTATACTTTTCCTTTTTGACTGCAGCTGAATTGAATCCAACAAATTCCCATAAGCAGAAGTGAACATATTTCCTTGAAAAATATAGATTCATTACAGAGATGGCCTTTCATCATAATAGGGTAAATTCACTGGTAGCTCGTCCTTGTTTTGGACTTTGAGTGTAAAACCACTGATGTATATCTTATAAATACACACATATACAGCAGCCCTGGTGTTGTGCACTCATGTGGCTGCCTAGCTGTCAGAAATTTCTGTAGAACCATTACAAATATTTTTCCCCAGTCCTTGACAGAAGAGGTGTTTTTCTTTTAATTATTTTGAAAAGTGGCCCTGTGCCTCCACTTTGTGAAAGATCATCCCAAAGCCTCTGTCCAATGCCTGAGGTAAGCACACTCCATCATCAAAACCTTTTTAAACAAGCAAATTGCAAATATCTGTCTTCTAAAGTTGTTTGTTTTTTTTTCTTCTTAATTCCTCTGAGCTTTCCTTTTGTATTTCTCCTTTGAGCAAGCATTCTATGAACCCCTGTCTCTGATGCACAGTTCCAGGTCCCACCTGTGCACCCATTAGCAGAGTGGAGAGCTGGTGTATGAATTTTGTGTGGTACACTTTCATGGAATCATAAATGCCCTCATGATAATCACTTAATAAGATATTAACTCTATGTGACACTAGAAAAAGAATCACAGTTGAGTTTCATTATTATTCTTTTAAAAATTTTTGATGTTTTCTATTCCTTTCAAAAAGAATGCCTCTCTGGTGTATTTCCAGCATTTTAAAAATCATTGTCTTTTCAGACAATTCTCAAATAAATGGAAAATAAAACATGGCTTTGCTCTTTATTATTCCACTTGTGTAAAATGTTACTAAATTTTTTTTAAGTGTAGAAAGAATGACAGGAAAACCAGAGAAGAATTGAAAAAGTATCTTTGATCTAAAAAGCCACTTTTTCTCCTTTAGTTTAAAATGCTCACACAAAACCTGTATTAATTTTAAATTACTAACTTGAGAGAGAAATGCAATAAAATGTTTTTCTAATGCTTTGTTATCCTTATGCCTTCAACTCCAGCTAAAAAATGCAATTAATTCTGTAACTTACACTCTGTGGCGGATGTCATTCAAGCTGCGACAGCTTATTGGGTAGTTAAAAGGATAAAATCAAGTAGTCATTCTACTAATCCCTTTACAAGGAAACAGCTTTATGCATAAAAACTGGAACTTATGTGGTCATTAGCAGATGCTACATCAAGCAACCAAAAATACACACATTTAAATTCTTAAGCACAATCTATGAACACTACACAGATGGTTTCCAAGAAACTGTACCTAAATTGATTACGATAAAAATGATCTGCTGCAATTGTTTCTGTCAAAAGGGAGAACAGAATTTGTCCCAATGTGTCGCTCTGCCCACTCATGCAGAGAACCCAGCTGCTGAGACAGATGTTGCTCTAAGCACTTTATTTTAGGGTCATTAAAATGGTTACAGGGGTTAGTCATTCATTGTTTTATAAATTGTGCTTACTAGCTGAGCTCCATAGATGCTGGAAAACTTCTTTGTGGTTGATCAAAAAAGTTACATGTCATATCACATTTACCTTACGCTGGCAGTAAAAACGGATGAAGCACTTGTGCAGGGCAGGAAGAGAGAAAAGCAATCACTTTTTCTGTTTTATTTAGAAGAGCATTTATTTACTCAGACCTGACATGGCACTAATGTAATCATCTGAAATGCAAAACCTGACTCAAAGGCCTTCTACTTTTCATTTTAGTTCCTTCCAATCATTAAAGAACAAGATTTTTCAATACAACTCGTTCCTGTACCCTCTTCCTTCTGTGGTATTATGAGCAAGAAGTGTCAGACAAGCAAAGGTTTAAGATCAGTTGATTAGATCAGTGCAGAGTGGGTCCGTCTACCTCCCCGCTGTCTTTGCAAATGCTGCTCTTTGGCAGTTTGAGCATACTCAGGCTTTACTTAGAAATATTTGGCTAAATCTCTTCTCTGTTGGCAGGTTCTATGGTTTTCCATGGCTCATCTAATTCAGGATTGACTTAGCCATGTGCATGTGATGTATTGGTGCAGCAGCTAATGTGTCAATGAGAAACAGAACAGTAAAAAGATGAAGCTCAGTGAAAAACAGCAAGGTTGGCAGATACAACTCCTTTTCAGATTGTACTGTAGCCTTTTATAGCCTCCACTACAAAATGTAGCCAACTTCCGCTTTTTTATTTCATCCTTGTCCCTGTGTACTTGTCATTATGTCGATGGTTTGATTCATCTTCCCTAACTGGTTACTGAACTTTGGCAGCCAAATCCTAAATTCTAGGTGATGTTCATAGACACACTCTGAATGATATTTTTCCACCTTTCCTTTGCACATTTAGGATAAAGTCATTCATCTAGAAAAAATAGTGAAACATTTTAGTGTCATTTTACCTGACTCCTTAAAACATGGCTGCTTTGGCAGTGGGTTTTTTCCCTGCAGTTCTGCAGGACATTGATTTCTCTCCCTTGGCTTTATTTAGATAATTATGGCCGGTTCAAACGTATATCCTCATAAATAAATAACCTAGCATGTCTCTCGCTTTGAATTTTGAAATTAAAATCAAGATATCCTCAGAAAATTCAAAAGCTGGAGGAACAAAGTTACCCTCTGTCCCCAAATCTATCCATTTCTGAGGTCAAATACCTCAAAAAAAACCCCCTGCTAGGTTAGGATCCAGACAGAAGACATTCTCAGAAAACACAATCCCTGAAAATGCATGAGACTTTCAGAAGCAGGCACATTTCATCCATTTCAACATTCAGTTCAAACAAAGTCACCAATACAAAAAGCAATTCAGTGATGAGAGCCACATTTTTACCTGACTGTATGTCAAAATATATAAATTCTCTTAGTTTCACATAAATTGGAGTTGAATTTTATTCAATCTGTATTTTAATCTTGCAAAAAATCCCTTAGATAGGACATCTTTTTTTCCCAGGATTTGATGATATTGTTTACCCATCAACTTCATCTGTATCTGAAGCAAAGAGGGTGCCTTTCATAAGTAATACAGGTTTATTACAGTTTCATGACCAGAAATTTCTTATTGCCTAAGTAAGATGTTAAGATTTGTTGTAACTAGTAGCTGATTTGCCTGCAAAATAAATGTAATAAAATGAGGATTGTTTTAGAAGCTTGGGGTCTCACAGAGTGCACTGATCTTCACAAAAAAATCACTTTTCCTCTCTGCTTTTGTCTCCCAGTATTGTGAGGTCTTCAGGATAACAACTGTCACTTTTCTTATGAGCAATATTGGTTGTAAAGATTCTTCCCTTTTCAAGAAGAGCTTCTGAAAGGTAATGTAACATTAAATTCTAAAGGACTCGCCCATGATCTGACGTGTTTTGAGCGAGATTTAGCAGACAAATGCAAGGCCAGAATAGAGGAAGAGATGCACTTGCAGGACAAATGTCCTTTTTAGTGTTTGTGGTTCATACAGTGCTCACAGAAGAACAGAAAGAGAAACATCCTGATGAAAAGCAAGCTTGAGTTCTTAAGAGAGTTTTTGATATTCTGCACACCAGGCATGACAACATAAGGCTGCTCACAGCCTGGGTGTCACTCCAAATTCCATTATACTTACATTAGATGCTGTTTGTTCCTCCTGCAAATGCACTGACAGATTTTTGCAGCCCTGTGCATGGGCTTTTTTTTTAGTATATGAAAGGTTTGTAGTTATTTTAGCTGTGGAGTTGCTAAAAAATTATTAAAATCAAAGTTCGCTCTCATCTACCCTGAACAAAGCCAAACAACATGTTCTTCTTTTAGAAACAAATGAATGGGAATTGGCTAGTACATCACTTGCACTAAGATGGCTGGGGTTGAAAAAAGGGTGTGATGGCTCGATACACGTTACAGAAATGAAAGCATTTCTACTTGAAAAGCCACCAGGATACCTAGCTCTAATTCCCCTTTTTTTTCTTGCATCCTCTTTTGTTATGTAGCATCAGAGCAACAGCTGAGATAGAAAAAATAACATTATTTGTACTATTGTGGAATAGCACTCATCTTGAAAAGCATGGATTTTACACAGATCAGGAAGAAACACAGCATGTGCAATTGGAAGGAAAAAAGGACAAAACCTGATAATAGAAAGTCAGTCTGCTGGCACACTACAGCTTTTCTCAAGGTGACATTGTCTAGTGTTAAGATGAACAGTTTTTGCTGGTTTAGAGCATTACTGAATATAACATTGAACACATTTATACTTGGTCACACTGAGTCCTTCTAGTCCAGCCTACAGTCTTCAAAAGTGCATGCTTAAGATTAAGTGTAAGAACAAGAACAACTTTGCCCTTTCTCTGAACACTTGCTCAGTCTTCAACAATTTGTGGCTCAAGGACTTCCTCTGGTCCACACATCCTGCCTTCTGTGGCATCCACAAGCTAGAAACACTCTTTCTGCTTAAGGGAGAAAACTTGGACCCATTGACATCCCTGTCATAACTGCCCTAGCTTGAACAGAACAGGGTTTTACAGGTGCACACACTTCTGTCTGCCATTCCCCTTCACCCTCTACAGAAACCACTTACGGTGGCAAAAGCCAAGACACGGAGGGGAGATTTGAATCTTGAAACTGCAGTTTGGGCACTGACTCATAGATTTGTCCCCTGAGACTTCTCTACAGTCTCACATTCACCTTCAGTGCATATGCCTGTGCCCTCTTGTACTGTTCCCCCTACACCTTCTCCAGAACTTTGTGTCTATGGCTGACCCAAGGGATTTCCCCTCTGCTTGCTGGTAAGGATCTTGCCTCTCCTTTTTCTCTCTCCCAGTTTACTCCACTGGAAAATCCTGCCAATACTACTGTGATCCTCAAGAAAACAGCATTGTGTGAAGATATGGGATGTACCACTTTGGCAATACTACTTAATCCTTCCTTCACCTGATTCAGGTCTGGCACCATTGTTCATCATTCCACTTGATCAATGCCAAGCAGCTGTGCTTTTGACCAACCATGGAGGTACAGCCACTTTACTAAGTCTTTGAGCTCTTAAGAGTGTGAAGCAGCCTAGATGTGCTAATGTATTCAGTAACTTTCTGAAGAGAGCAGCATTTCAGACAGAAGCATTTTTCGGGAGCATAGTTTGGGAAAAAGAAAGCTGGGTGTTCAGTGGGACATAATATATAAAGGTGATTTTCCACAAAACAGAAGACACAGCCCATGGTAAGTAATCTCAAATTTACCATCTAGAAATAAAGAATATCATAATTAGGACATGATTATTGATGTTAGAAGTTCTCAGCCAAAGATAAGAAATCTAGAAGATATTTAGATGATCTTTAGGAGATCCCATACACACACATCTTTTGTTTGGAGCAACACCAGCATGGAGTTACATAAAGTGTTAACCTATCACCAAACCATGGAATATTGTGTTTTTAAGCAAGAGAATTAACTTGTCATGTGATAGCCAGAAGGTGAGAAGTAAGCATCTTCTACTCTAGCTTTTGTATTACAAATATTTTCACCATTGTGCATTCTCTCACTTAAAAACCCCCAAAAAGTAGCAGCTCAAATGCCTGTTTAAACTTAATTCATAGAGTAATAGAAAAGTGAGAACATTAATACATTTGGGCTACCCATTCACCATTGACTGGAGGATCTGAAAGCACCTGTGGCTGCGTAGGTGTGTTTTTCTACTCTTGTTGATTATCTTCTAAAGGTTTCTGATAGAAACCACATCCTCTTACCCAGTATTGGGTGGTGTTTATTAAAGATGCTGAGAGCATAAAAAGAGCAGCCCTCCCCCCCAAAATTATCTGGTACAGACATGCATGTCTACAACTTTCCCTGTAACTGAACTGTAAACATGACCTTTGCAAACCAACAGTACTTTCCCAACTGAAAAGGTGTGTCAGCTGCATGACAGTGTGGTATATGATTTTGCAGAGCTTTGCACTTTCACCTGTGGGTGAAGTGAATTCAAAACATGATTGTCTTGATTTAGTAATAGACCGACCCTTTTTTTACCAGTGCAGATAAGTCTCCACAGAGCTGTGTGTGACAACCACATCCTATTACTTTTAAATAACAACTTTAATATTCTGGCTTTTGAGGAGTTATCATCTTCAACACTAGGTAGAAATGCCAAGAAAATTAATAGTTAAAATTCCCATTAATTCTGTCATTATTTTCATTATCTGTCTTAGAGGGATGTCATGTAAGTGCTATTAATTTTGAAGATTGTGACATTTGAGGTGAGGGAAGGAGTAAAAAAGCAAATCAGACAATGCATCTTATTTTCCCATTCTGAGAAAACAGGACTTGTTAACTCAGGAATTCCTTTTTTCTCAATGTTATCAGTAGAATCGGTACTAAAGCTCCATAAATGCGCAGTATGTGAAGGCACACTTTATAAGCAACCCTTAGGTAGTTAAATGTCCAGGAAAAGAACAGCATGGTCAGTTCATTTAACCACCAGGATTTGCATCAGGAGCACAGGACATTTCTATTTAGTTGCAAATCTACTGGAATGTTTCTTTTTCTATTAAACACATGAAACTATTATAAAAGCAGCATGTGAAGAGTGTTTTGTCAAGACCTAATCACTCTCTCATGGATACTCTTAGGAAGTCCATTGCCTTTTCTTCAGGTTGATCTTGCATAGGTGATATATGCATGAAAAGATAGTTAATGTTCTGTTTTGAAGTAGTGTCCAGCTGCCTCCAGCTGCCTTCCGAACCTGTGCAAGAGTGAGCTGAGCCAGAAGAGGACAGACAAGACACATAAGCCAGAAGGAAGCCATCCACCAACCTGTCCACAAACTTTCCAGTTTGCCTGGGTGGGGATGAATCCCTCTGGCCCTGATGGGATATGTACATTCTGTCTACAACCCTGAGGTTGGGGCTGGAATATTCATATCCTAGCAAGTTTGTTAAAACATAAGTTTTAACTTATTAACTTAATTTAACTTATTATTGCTTACTGTGATCACATCTAAATCTTGAGGACAGGAGGCCCAGCTTCACCAAAGACTTAGGAGTTTAAGTCTGAGGAAAGTGCCAAGCAACCTTTATATTGCTGAATGTCTCTGCAACTTGATTTCTATAGAACAGTTCCACAATTTTGCTGTTTCTATTCAGAAGGATGTTATTTCATGGCAAGCTGGGGTTAACTATTCCCCTCAACCATCGCATCTGGGTGCTCTTCGTGTACAGTAAAATCAAATACATTTGTTACATTTTGAAAATGAAATTATATACCTTGACTTTACTGGGATGTAGTCATGCAGAGAGATAGCAAAGAGTAGTAAATGCACTGTCAAATCTCACCTTAACATATTTTTCAGATTTTTGTTGGGTTTTTTCCTCTGAAAAGAGTACTTAAAAAACTTACTGGCTATTTTGGTTCCTAAGATTTGAACTCATCACATCCAACTTTAAGATCCCACCTGAAGCAGCTAAGGTAGGAGACTGATGTGTCCTTGGCTCACTGATAGTTGGTGAAGAGGAGCTTTCAAAGAACAAATGACTTTAGAAGTATGAGCTGAGGTACCCCTCCACTGTTCCTGGAGTGGAGATTTTACTCTCCTTCTGTCATCCCAGAAGAACGATTTCACTCTCTTTCACTTTTTCTCTCTCATTATTTCTAACAAGACACCAGAGAAAGCGATTGTTTGACCAGCTTCTGGATGTGTAATGTGCCTAATTCTATGACAATGGTGATCTATTCCAAAAATAGCCTTAAAAATTTTACAACAGGTGTTCCTATGAAGTTAAAGATTAATCAAACCTTCAAATATGTTTGTTGGAAGACAAGCAGTCTAGTGTTGGTCCAGCAGTGGGAATTTAGGGTAATAATAATAAAGCTTTCAGATGATGCAAGGATAATAAGGTTGCTCTGATCAAGTGCAAAAACAAGGTGGTACAAAGAAGCCTAACTCAGCACATTATGTGAAATGATGAAGAAGGGGAGAAAAGGAATACATACTAAAATGTACAAACGAAAAAATCCAGATGAAACAAAGAACTGGAGCAGCAGGTCAGCTTTGGTTATAAAGAGAATACTCAGCTTTGGTCCTACAGGGCTACAACTCTGTTTCTCTGAGATGCTTTGCTGTCACTCATGCCAGAGTTAAACAGGCCTATAGTTTTATCTGTGAGAGAATATACTTGCCAGCTGCCTTTAACCCGGGTCACAAGGGTGAGTGTGCACTGTTGCATTCTATTGGAGGAAACTTAAAAGAAGCACCAAGTTTTTCTCTCAGCTTTTCTCTATTTCCTCAATAGCATCCAGTGTATGGCACAAGCACTATACAAAGCCTCCTGTTCCCAGAAAGCACTTCTAAAGTCATGTAAATCAAAACAATTCAGTGCGAGAGTGTTGTATCCCCTTGTCATCTGAGCTCCACAGCTCTGCATCTTTGCTGCTGAATGTTTCTCCAGCTGTAGCAAGCACAAGGTTATAGATCAGGTTATTATTACTTTCATGATATAGTTAACAAGGTCTAATGAAAGCTGGTTTGTAATATTTGCTTAATAATGTTATCAGGTTGAAGTTTATAACAAAGAGGAGAGTGAGCAGGCTGATAAAGCACCTTTGGAATTAAGACTTATAGGTAGCTTGACAGAAGGGATGTGGTAATGCCACCTAAATCTTGCTCTGAACTTTTCATCCAGAGATCTTAAAGCACTTGTAAAACACATATCAAGGTGATATGTGGAGATTTTGGAATTGGCAAAGACTGAAAAGGAACTGAGCTGTATCACTGATATGATGAGACTGCAGTGTTGAGACCCCAGATTAGCTTTGCTATTTTGATATATTTGATAGCAATGGGAGGTATCAGGAGTGAACGATGCCCTGAAAACACCTTCACTATGAACTTGTGGAAGACGGGGTATAAACAAATGCTTTTCCTTCAGAAGTACTAAATCTATCTCTCTCAACCCTTGGTCCTGTGATATGGTGGTCAGACTAGCAGCACATTCTTTTTGAAGTATATTCAAAATTATTCTATGGGGGTTACGGAGATTTTCTAATATAAAAATAGTTGATACGCAACTTAGATACTAAAGGAGATTTTCAGCTGGTCTAAATGGATAGAACTGTTTGAATCTTAAGTTCTAAAAAGTAAGTTCAACAAAGAGCTATGGAAGGATTGGCCCATTTATTTACGTACTCTACCTGGTCTATGTTCCGTGATAACACCATTCAAAGGACAAAAGTTGTCATAACCCAAAAAATTGTATTCAAAATAATTGGATTAAAATGAATCATCTGTTATAGGATATGGTTTGAACTTTGTGTAGAAATATTTGTGAAACAGCTAAGTACATTCTGGACTAGAAGTCTGCATATCCCTTTTCCTTGTGGAGTGGAGGTGATGGCTTTGTAATGTGCTCCAGTACTGCAGCACACCAACTTTGCTATTTGAATTTTAATCAGTGAGACAAGATGGCAAGATGACAAGACAAGCTAAACAAATTGTGTCCTACCAAAGAAACCAAGGAAGTTGCTCCATTTTATAGGAATTTACTTAGTTTTATAGGAATTGTGTGAAAATTTTTCTATTTTTACCTTTTTAATTAACATCCTATATCTTTCCATCCTAGTAGTGTTCCGTGGCCCTTTCACTGTTTTTACCTATGGGGTCTGTCCTGTCCTCATGGAAATCTATCTTAAATCGCCATTATGGGAACATGATTGAGATTCAGTGTAAGTTATAAAATGCCTGCCATGACACGGTTTTCGCCATGATATTAAAGGAGTCAGTCCTGTAACACTCCCCAGAGATGGGAAGTTTACTAGCAGAGCACAACGTGGAAGGTCTTCAGTATTCTCACTGCAACTTAACTGCGATGATATCGAAGGATAGAAAGGCAACTTAGGTGAAATAATCATCAGTCTATTGTCTTCAGGAACTTTCAAAAGGGTAAATATAGATGATTTGGTTTTGCTGTTTTAAATCATAGTAGCATTTGGAGATTATTCTGCTGCCATTGAAGTCAATGGTGAATCTTGGACAGAGCCTGCCTGCTTGCTTCACATCAGCTATCAAACAGCTGTCAGATGATAACAGCTGTCAGAAAACAACAACCTGAGCTGAATTTGAACCAGCAAAATTTTATGCTGTTGGTTTCTAATGCCACAAGTTGTTTTTTACCATGTCAAATTGTGGATTTTAGTGTATAACTCCAGAAAACTGTCCTTTCTACATCCATTTTCCTGGGTAACGAATTTACATGCTTATTGCTGCCATCCTAATATTAGCAAGGGGACTAATGACTAGTAATTGATTCCCTCCACTTGAGAATAGATATGCCTGTTGGCTGAACCCTCAGTGTCTTGTAGTAAAGCATCAGAGAGGAAAGCAAATCACTCTATAAAATTACAGAACGAGAAATTTGTCACCCAAAATGTCATGCCTGGTTTCAGTTTTTCTCTCTGTTTTTACTACCAAGAAGTTAGCAGGAGTGGGAAGACTATTAGAGCAGTTGTTTCTTCTGAAAGTGAGTTTCTGTACCAATTCATTATTTATGTTTAACTGGATAATACAGTTCCTGTATATTGATAAGCAAAAGAAATCTTATCAATTTGTCTCTATAAATTAAAAAATAAGTAGTTATATTAGAACCCTGGAGTAATATTGAATAGGTAAGTGTCCTACCTATCCTCTTAAAGATATTGAAATCACATGGATCAAAACAGTAATTAGAGCAGGTCTTGTGTCAGCTTGATAAAGTTTTTAATGTCTAACTTTTGGTAGTGTTTTCCATAGTGACTATCCCCTATAATGAACAGAATTAGGAGCTTTTGAGAAAACAGTAGTGGATAGGGTTTACTGCTCTGATTATAGCAAACTGACTGCACTGAGTTCAGTGCCCTCAAGAATTTATTAATCAAATATTTTATGTTGTACATTCACAGGGCAATTTAGCCATCAGATAATAAAACATCTTAAACAAAATGGAGATTTGCAGTAACAAGTAGAATGCCAATATATTTAAAATCAAGCTGTCTTCCCAGCAAGATTCTCAATGGGAAAACCACTTATAAAAGGGGTGCCATAGGCAAAATTCTCATTAATGAGGTTAATTCAGTTCATGTGCTGAAATTTAACTTATGTGGAATATTCAGATTAATTCAAACAAACATTAGTGCAGAAAATAAAATGCAATATAAATACAAGAGAGTCAATATTAGTTTCATTTTGATGGAACAAATATCACAAATATTGGAAAATCAAACTGGCAATCCTTGCTTTACAGGGTTTTTTCTAAGCAATATGTTGAAAGACTGCATTGTCTTCACAAAAGTCTGTTACACATTTTAAAGAAAAGCATGTAATTTGCCGCGTCATTTTTGTTGTCTTTTTTAAAAATTTGCATATATTCAGTAATCGTCTGACATGTCTCAGCTAAAATTATAGCCATATTGTTGTCAAATTGAAAGAAATTAGACATGTTATAAATTAGAAATGTCTCTCGCACCAGTTCTCTTCCTAATGGGATTCAGCTGAAGTTTTCATGTACATGAAAATGGTGTGTGAGGCAGACAGCAAATATGGCTGAGCAGAACTTATTCTGCTTCTACCTTTTGCAAGGGTCCAATGGGCCTGAGTTCAGGCTGAGAGTTTGGGAAAGTCTTTGCCATTTGGCATTTTGCAGTTTGTCCTGTGGGGCCCTGGGGAATTAAATGTACCTCCCCTTCAGGGTAGATGGATTTTAGAGGATGACTGACATCTGGTGTTGAGGGAATGGACACTTGGTTTTCCATGGTCATAGTAAGCTGTTCCAGCTGGAAAGATTGTTGGGTCGGATGGCAAGGAGCAGCAGATGAATTCCAAGGCTGGCTGATCATTTTACAGCTGAGTGAGCAGTGAGTACTGTGCTGGACATTTTAAGGTCTTTTCTAAGAATGCTAGGGAGGATTTAAATGCTGCCAATGACAAACACCTTAAAATATCCACAGGGTATGGACTTGAGAGAATATTGAGCGATCAATAGTTATTGATCCTGTGTTCTGTGATTCCTTGATTCCAAATATCACAGCATGAGGCATTAGAGTAAGTCTAAGCTTTCTAGAGGATAACATTGTGAAGCATATTTGCTGACTAGTTATTCTTGCTATTAATCTGAATTGAGAACTCAGGAGATATTATTCCCTTCACCACCAGGCCACATACATCACAGCATCAAGGTGAAATATCAAATGTCAGTCACCAGTTATTAGGTATAGGCTATGGCCATATTGAATCTCATGTCAAACAGCAGGTTTGCTTTGGAGGGTTATGGGCATAGGACAGCAGATGGTGTAGACATAAATATGTCCAAACTGCCCTTCCAGCAACTGATATGTACTAAACCACTTTGTAAACAGGGTTGCAACAAGAGTATTCTCTTCTGGTTTATTATTCATGTGCATTTGTTTAACTCAGCCTTTGTCTTAAAATGTGCATGTTACCATTTTAGATATTTTCCTTGTTTCCCCTGGAAGGGGAGCACATCATCTCAGAAGACTGCTCAAGTCTGAAGTGTCACTGTAGAAATGCATTTATTCAACACCACAGCACAGGTCAGACACCTCTGAACTAACCACTCAAGTGACAGAAATCACCTGAAAGTTCAGAAAGGTGCTTTCATTATTGTCCTCGTAATATGCAGATACAAAAAGCAAGTGATACTACAGAAATCAAACAGTCCACTTCATAATATGTAAACACACAGTGAAAATATATGCAGAATTGTATACAGACATTTGAAAATGTGCCATATAATAAGCAAATAGCTTAAATACCAGATAGGGAAAAACAGAATAGTAATTCAGAAACAATGACCAAAAGCAACTGTTACAAGTTAAACCAATGAATTGCAGAATAGGGAAGAATCCAGCTACAGATATATGTTTTTTAAATGAAGATGAAAGTGTAATTTAACACCAAAATTGGAAGGAGAGAAATACAAGAGAAAAGACTGAAATGTGTCTTTAAGTGTCTTTAAGTGTCCAAGAAACATTTGAAAAGTAGGTTACTTTCAACACATTGTAGAATCAATATCTGGAAGTGAAGAAGAGGAGAATTCATCTAAAAGCTGCACATCTGCTCTAAGACAGTCTCCTGGACTTTGTCCTTAAGGCAATGGAGATAGGGACAGGAGCCTTCAGAGGACTGATTATCTCTTCCTAAGACAGGTTTACCAATAGGTGAAAATAATCTTTCTCCGGGGGTATCCATATCTATTTATTGATGATAGAAGAAGATTACATAGGTAGTCAGACTCAAAACTATTCTTTCTGTGAAATTTGGCTCAAGTCAGAGAATACAAGCAATCAATAATGAAACATAAACATCTAAAAGAAAATCCATGATTTGGCCATGCCAGATCTTCCAGTCCAACTTTTGACTGAATATTTTAATGATATGTTTACAAGCAAGCTTTCATGTGCTCTTTGAGTCTTCCTCCTGTAATTTCTATATTCTAATTATTGTAATTATAGTCAGTATGCACACTAATGCAATCCTAAAAGTGCTTTTGATGTGTGTTTATTTCACAGCATTTCTAAGATTTTATACTTCTCTGAGGCAAACAGTTGTGGGACTAACATCAATTTGCATTACTATGGACAATTGAATCAGAACCAAGCTCAATGTCAAATTCTTTTCCCTGTGTCTGAGAAATGACTATTGTTCTTGATGTGTCTAACACCTGCTACCTCCAGCTTGAGGGGAAAAGGATAAGTGAATGGACTTGATTTCATTTCTCAGCCTGCAGTATATCGAAGCAAAAATTAATGCAGAAGTTGAGGGGGATGTCTGCTGTGACTTTCATTTTCTAAATTAAACTTAGTCAGCCAGTATTTTGGTAATGAGTGATTTAGCAGAGCACACAAGAAGGATAAGCAGCAACAATATGAGAACTGTAGTTTTACACTGTCCATCTAAAGACTGAGATTGACAAAACTTCAATCTTCCAAATACAGAATTCTGAACATGTGGAATTGCATCCACCATCCTGTAAATATTTTGTCTTGTCACAGGAAGTAGCTCAATTTGAATTCATTCTGGGGACATGAAAACCTCTTGGCCTGTATAATCAGTACCTGTTGCTCTTTGTTTTCATAGAATCATATGATGATTCAGTTGGAAGGAATTTGGCTGTTCAAAGCAGAGAAAGCTATGAGACCAGGGCAGGTGGCACAAGGCTTTACCTACTGAGGTCTTTAAAACTTCCAAAACATTCCAGACAATCTGCTTGACTATTTGATTGTCCTTGTCATGAAAAACTTTCCTTATATCCATACTGAATCTCTTTTATTGCAATTTGGGCTTGTTGTTTTTAAGTCTTCTACCATGCAGCTCAGGACTTCTTGATAACCTCCCAGTAGGTACTGGGTGGGGGGGGGGTACTGTTAGGCCCCACTGAAGCTGTGTCTTTTCAGGGGTCCATGATGCACAAACCCAGTACCCTCAGCCTCACTCACACGGTCAATGCTCCAGCCTTGCCCAGATTGGTTGTGTTGACTGCACTTGCTCCAGTTTTACAGTATCTTCCTTGTATTCAGGGCCCTAAACTATATGCAGTGTCTACATGCAGTGTAAAAAGTACTGATCAGAGCAGAATAACCCTTTTCTCCAGGTTGTGCTTCTACTCACAGAGCCCAGGATGCTGTTGGTTGTCTTTGCTGCCAGGTTACACAGCTGGCCAACATCCACCTTGTGCTCACCAGCACCCCCAGGTCCTGTTAACACAGACTTTTCAAGGCCTTGAATATATCAAGAGTTTAATTGCCCTGCCCAGCTTCCTTTGGGACCCCCAGCCACTCTTTGTGTCCAGGACGTGATTTCAGCCCAGTCAGGCTCTGTCAGTCTGTGTAGTGAGACCACAGCAGTGCCAGACTTCAGCCCTTCCTCTGCTCCTTTTCTGCCTGGCTGGAGCCCCCAGCGGTGCCCTGGCCCCCGTTCATCACTTGCTATGTCCGAGTCTGTCAGTGGACCCCATTACCAGCTCCATGGGGCTGTTCCCCATGGGAGAATGGCATGGCCAGTACTGGGCCTCCTTCAGCTCCAACTCCCTGGCCCTGGGGTTGCTGCTGGGCCACACTGCTTCTTGACAAGACACATCCCTGCCAGACAGCCCTGGCTTGTATTCCTGCCAAGGCTTCTTCCTTCCCAAATCCAGGACTTTGCGTTTGTCCTCGACAAATTTCACAAGGCTCCTGGTGGCCCACTCCTCCAACCTGGCTAGATCTCTCTGAATGGCAGCCTTGCCATTTTCCTTCATAATATATGCATGCAAACTATACACATATATACATAAATGCATCACTGCCCTACATTTTAGAGTATCAAAATGGTTTAAAGGATCTGTCACCCTTCCTGACTATATATGCTTCTAAAAGAAGTACAGTGCTAATGAAATTCTGTACAATAACTGTGCTGTCTACTGTGCTTGACATGTAAAAAATAACTCTCCTAATTCTCAAGTGAATAATGCCCTCCCAGTTCTCAGTTCTGTAAAGGAGAACAAAAACTACTACAACGCTACATTGGCTCACGCTTTTTAAAAGCAGAATAAATAATGAAGCAGTTGCAATGTTTACTGACATTTGTAGATGTCTTGTAGGTATATTAAATTTTTGATGCTAAATTTAATTTCAGCATTTGGTTAAGAACCTGGTGAATTTTTACTTTATGGCAATGAACTTGTGTCTTGGTTTGAAAGACAGGTGTCTACCAAGGAAGGCAGGAACCTCCCTTGGAATGGAAAATGTAACCCCCTTCCCTCTGAATTACTGTAATTTTGAAATTAAGGGGCTTTCAGGCAAAGATATGAGGAATAGGAATAACAGTTCTTTACTAAT